>CM036775.1:7968670-8131170 GCA_020796225.1 Arion vulgaris
GAGCTTAGATACGCAGACGATGCAGTATTATTATCCACCAGCAAAAAGGTTTGAAAACCTAATCATGCGACCAAGAAACATAGTGAAGACCAACATCTATATTTGAATACACAAAAACAAAAATCATGTCAACTGACAAAGCAAAAGGCTCACTTAACATCCAAGTAAACAATGAAGAACTCCAATGTGTAGAGAGCTACGAATATCTGGGCTCAATAATTAACAATAACGGTGACTGCTTCAAAAAGGCCTCAAGAAGATTGGCAATAGCAATTAAGAAGTTAAACACAATGAAGAACATGTGGCAAAGCACAAGCAAAATACTAGAATTAAAAATATTGAGAGCATGCATTTTCCCAGTGGCTACTTATGGTTGGGAATCATGGACTATTACACAAAAATTAAGAACGAAAATCCAGTCCTTCGAAACAAAATGCTACAGAAAGATCCTACGAATACCATGGACAGAAAAAGAAAGAACACTGATGTCCTGAAAGAACTAAAAGAGAATTGGCTGATAAACAACATACTATACAGAAAAATTACATACTTTGGTCACATCAAGCGTCACGATGGCCTGGAAAGAACAATACTAGAGGCAGGGTCCCAGGACACAGAGGCAGACCAAGAAGAAGATGGCTACAAGATATTAAAGAAACCATGAACATGACCATCGACGAAGTGGGTGAACTGGCAAGAGACAGAGTGAATTTCAGATGTGCTGCAAAGAGAGCAACGTCCTATAAAGGATACGCACCTTGATGATGATTGCCTATTTCTGTTTATTGTTTCATAAGATATGCTGACGATACAGTGCTACTATCTACATCAGATAATGCTATATTTGTTGTCGTCGTCTTCCTCTAGCCTTCTTTCCTGATGTTTTGTTGTAGATGACTGTAAACTGTGGAGTTTGGATGCATTCTTATTAAGTAGCCAAACCACCTAATTGCCGCCTCAATTTCCACCGCTTCCACCTTATTACATCTATTAAGAAAACTGGAACAAATAATCTATCACTGCTAAACGTGTGAGCTTTTGAAGACATCATCAATGATACAGATGTGTTATTTACCGATGGTTCAGTTATTCGCCAACAACGCTGGCGTGAATTTTCAGCACGCCTAGGATGAAAAATAATAAGAAGGCCAGTCTACGCAACAACCACACGAACTTGACAATGGAGGTTCAGGCGGTTACGGAGGCAGTGAACTGGTTGGCATCTACAATTACTTCATGTTTTCATGACTCAGTGACTCCTGAGCATGATTCGTAAAGTCAATCAGGCTATGGTGAGACGAACTGGGTGGAGGTACTGGTACAGACAATATTCGAGAAATCACCTTTCATTTTAGTCCCTGGGCACGCAGAGTTATTGGTAATGAGCAGCTATAGATTGGGTGGTTCTACAATATCAAGAAAGCTGCAATGATCGAAGTGACATTCTTTCACGCATTGAAAGATCTTTCAAACAGAGGAGTTTCAGGTTGTGAATCACTGCTGACCAGATTGAAGAGATGGGTGTTATATTGTGCAGCGAAAAGAACGACATACTAAATATGCAAAGAGATTGATTGATCAACATCGAACTGGCTGTTTGTCGCTGGACGCTGTGGATTTGCTGAGCCAAAGATCGAGCACCTATGGACATGTCCGATGCTATGATGATAGTCCTCATATAACTGATAACTGATAACCACCTAATTCTTTGTTTCTCAATATAATTCAAGCAAGGTTCTTTGCAACTTTATTTTTATATTGATGTTGGTGACTCCTTTTTTTTTCGTTCTTTTCGTAGACATGGTATTTTACATGTAGTTTTCTAGTGACAGCTGTTTTGCCTTCATTGCCCATGTTTGACTCTGGTAACACAAAGTAGGTATGAAAAGGCTGATAATCATCTGTTGTTTAGCTTTCAGTGAGATTTGTGGGTGCCTTAACAATGGGGCATAGCTGGTCGGTTACAGCATTTGTTTTTTACACTTTAGATTCTATCTATCTATCTAGTCTTCCATCTTCTGTGAATCTGCTTCATAAGTACCTGATCGCAAAGGAAGAAAGCAATTTCTACAACATTTAAGATACTTTTGATAACAAACAAATTCAGTTAAATATTTCCATACCAAATAAATAAATTATTTGATACAACAAACGTACCATACTTTTAATATTATTCAACTGTGCAAAAACAAATACTGCAACGAACTGACGTTACAACTAAATATTTAATTTACACTGAGAATAATGTTTATAAATTGCATGCAGTTTTTGAGTAGCCATATTGTTGACAACATCATTTCACGTACATTTTTATATCAATTGTCAAAGCGACAGCAGCTTTGAAAAATCTATATAAAATATGGAAATGCAAGTTATATAGTATAAAACAAAATTACGAATTTTCAACTCAAATGTTGTATCAATCCTAACATATGCCAGCGAAAGTTGGAAAATGACTAAAGATATAGAAAGCAAGTTGAATGTATTTGAAAATAGATGTCTCGAGAAATAATGAATATAAAATGGAATGAATTCAGGAGAAGTGATAAAATCAGAGAAATATCTGGTCAACTACTAGTAACAACTGTTATAAGAAGGAGAAGATGGAGATATGTTGGGCATACTCTGAGAAGAAATTTCTGGTCAACCACTAGTAATAACTGTTATAGAAAGAGAAGATAGGGGATATGTTGGGCATACTCTGAGAAGAAATGATCACTGAATACTAAAGCAGACATTGAATTGGGAGGCAAAGTGTTCAAGAAAAAGAGGACACACTAGAAAAACCCGAGACAAACTTTGCTGAGATATCAGCAATATCGGACTCAATTCCATGAAAGAGATTGAGAGAGTTACACCGGATAAAGCGGTATAGAAAAATTACTTGCATGCCACATGCAAAGTGAACGGACGACAGGGTTTATAAAAGGGTTTTAAAGCCGAAGGTTGACTTCATTGACCGGGTTTTATCCCATAGGCTAGGTCCTCTCCGCAGAAATTGACCACCTGCCGAGAGTATTGCACAAAGCACGAACTCCGTAGCTCCGGCAACAATCCTAGGGGTATCTGGAAAAAACTACACTCGTGAACAGAAGGCCATCGGTCCGGATTCTAACCCACGACCTTCGACTCGCAAGGCAAAGGGCTTAACCACTCAGCCACAGAGACAGGAATATATATATATATATATATATATATATATATATATATATATATATATATATATATATATATATATATATATATATATATATATATATATATATATATAATCAAGTGAGAGTCTGGCAGAGTGGGTTAGAGAGCAGGCTCCGATTCAGGAGACCTGGTTGGATTCCCGATAAGGTTAAGGAGGTTGTTTACTGTCGGGGAAATAAATAAAAATCCTAACCTGGACAGGTTTGCGGTGACTGCACTAGCATGCAACCATTAACTTCCTTAGGCTCATGTCCTCTGTTCTACATCACACTACCAAGCGATATTACATAAGCGGTAAAGACATACAAAATAATACGAATCAGACAATCAAGGTTCTTCAGGAATATAATGCGACGAGGAGGCTTAGAACATCTGTAACAACGAATAAAATACAGGGATCTAAAGATTATGGAAGGGTAACGCAGAGATGATGGATGGCCTGACATCGTGGTTCGACAAAATATCGACGTCAGAACTGATTATCTGCATGATGGAGAGAGAGAGAGAGAGAGAGAGACATGATCGCCTACGCCAGCGGGCATGACACTTGATTGAATGATAGTAATAAGTTTATTATAAATAGAATAATTTGCCACTCTATATTACAGGATTAGCGAAGTGAGAAATGATATTCAGAAATGATGTACTTGGATGATAATGAAAATAGTTGCATATCTTTAACAGAACGTTGTCATCAACCATAGTAAACGTGTCGTCGAGTTTCTAGGCACCAATTATACGTTCAGTAGTTTGTCATTCAGTAGTTTGTCATTCAGTAGGTGACGTCTGTGGCATAGGGGTTAGTGACTCGGTCTATTAACCCCGACGTTCTGAGTTCTAATCACGCTGCGGATAATTTCGTTGCAAATTGTTTCGCGTGGATTTTACAAAAGGACGATGGCACCACCCGTTCAGAAAGCAATGGCAAACTGCTGAACTTAATAAGGCCTAGAAAAATCACAAACAGCGTTGCAAAGCTGGGGTTGATTCGTAAAGTCCTGTAAAGGATATGCAATTAATTTTTAGTTTGTCATTGCTATCTAAACGGTGAGGTCTAACTTTACCGTTCTTAAAAATTCACGGGAACAAATTTGTTTCCACACTGCTTCTTCGGTTTTTGAGGCAGGTACTCTTGTGTTGTGACGGATCTCAGTACCGCTAAGAAAAGTCGTACTTGCGTCTCAGTACCGCTAAGAAAAGTCGTACTTGCGTCTCAGTACCGCTAAGAAAAGTTGTACTTGCGTCTCAGTACCGCTAAGTAAAGTCGTACTTGCGTCTCAGTACCGCTAATAAAAGTCGTACTTGCGTTGTTAAAACCCTTTGCTCTCACTCCAATGATATTTTTTGATAATTTCTTTTTAGAGTATGCTCAACATATCTCCATCTTCTCCTTCTTATAACAATTACTAGTGGTTGACCAGACATTTCTTCTCAAGGTATGCCCAACATATCTCCATCTTCTCTTTCTTATAACAGTTGTTACTAGTGGTTGACCAGACATTTCTACTCAAGGTATGCCCAACATATCTCCATCTTCTCCTTCTTATAACAGTTGTTACTAGTGGTTGACCAGACATTTCTTCTCAAGGTATGCCCAACATATCTCCATCTTCTCTTTCTTATAACAGTTGTTTATGGGTGACCAGACATTTCTTCTCAATGTATGCCCAACATATCTCCATCTTCTCTTTCCTATATCAATTTTTACTAATGGTTGCGCATTTAATTTTATCAAGTGTATGTCCAACATATCTCCATCTTCTCCTTTGTATAACAGTTGTTACTAGTGGTTGACCAGTCATTTCCATAATTTCATCACTTCTCCTGAATTCGATCAATTAAATGTTAATTATTTTATAATATTCTGTATCCCTCAAAATTACTTGTAATAAGGTACTAGCCTCACCCACAAGTCCTCCACCTTTCTCATCTAGACTTGGAACCGACAAAACGGACTTAATATAAACTCAGCTTCCTCTTTTTCTCAACGCTTCAACAAATTCCTTCCAACCAGATCTGTCGTGAGCAAGCTAGCTTAGTTCATTGCAGGTCTTTCTCGCCTCTTTCTCTTTTTGTGTGTGTACAGTTCGTCTCCATGTCTCTCTAGACATCATCATCATCAAGTAGCTTGTCCCTTCCGGAATTTGACCCCCATGACAGCAACCCTGAAAAACTCTATTTTCTGTGCAAGTTGACCGACGTCAACAGCAGTCATTCTCAGATCGTCAATGACATCTTGCACCCATCTTCTTCTAGATTTCTCTCTTCTCTCTTCAGCACAATTCTCTCCAGACACACTTCTTCTACAGGCACTGCTGTCGTTTGATATGTTCGAAATATTTAATTTTCCTTTATGTTATGCTATTTAATAGCCAACTTCTTTAATCAGTTGTTGCAGAACGAAGCATTTGTTATTTTCTCTGTCCATGATATTTAAGTACTCTTCTGTAGCATTTGCATTCAAAGGCATAAATGATCGTCTCCGTTGCTTTGTCAATATTCCATGTCTCACAACCATATGTTGGCAAGGAAAAAATGCAGGCTCTTAAATACTTGAATGTTGTTCTTATGTCAGTTTCCTTCCATAGGTTAGTTAGTTCTTATGTCGTTCCTTCATAGGTTAGTTAGTTCTGTCAGTTCCTTCCATGGTTGTAGTTCTGTCAGTCCTTCATGGTTAGTTAGTTCTTATGTCAGTCCTTCAGGTTAGTTAGTTCTTGTCAGTTCCTTCATAGTTGTTAGTTCTTATGTGCCTTCCAGTTGTTGTTCTAGTCAGTTCCTTCCAGGTTAGTTAGTTCTTATGTCGTCTTCCAAGTTATTAGTCTGCGTCCTCCATGGTTGTTAGTTCTGTCAGTTCCTCCATAGGTTAGTTGTTTGTCAGTTCCTCCAGTTGTTAGTTCTTGTCAGTCCTTCAGGTTAGTTGTCTTGTCGCCTTCCATAGGTTGTTAGTTCTATGTCAGTTCCTTTAATTTTCTTATAGTTCTGTCATTTTCAGCCATCTCATAGGTTAGTTGTCGTTCTTGTCATGGTTCCTTCCATAGGCATTTGTTCAGTTCTAAATATCGTCAGTTCTGTCATAGGTTAGTTATCTATGTCAGTCCTTATAGTTAGTTAGTTCTTATGTCAGTCTCAAGGTTAGTTTCTTTTAGTGTCCAAAAGCTCAACTTCTTTAATTTCTTATAGATGATTTGTCAGAATGCTTCAAGGTATTCAAAGTGTGTCATTGAGCACATATGTTACCATAAATTCTATTTTATCAGTTGTAAAGATCTTCGTTTTCATTGTATTGAGATACAGGTTTTGATCTTCGCTGTTTAAAAAAGTTACATTATCAAGCCTCAAGTAACAACAAAGGACTCAATTTGAATATTAAAAGAAGAAATTATATAAAAGCAGAATTTGACACAGAAGTGTCACAGTAGATGGGAGTGAGCTAAGACAAGTGCAGCAATTTAAATACCTCGGTGTCTTGGTAACATCAGATGGCAGATCAGAAATAAAGAGCAAATAGGCAAGCGAAAACAGTCATTCCAGAAAATGAGAAGCGTATATGCAACTAGTCCTTGTCAATCCGATCAGAATGCGAGTTATTCAGTGCTACATAGAACCAATACTAACATACGGATGCGAGTCAAGGACAATAAACAAACAGATCGAAAAACTCTGAGGGTCACAAAGATGTGGTTTTACAGAAGAAGGATGACAATCCCATGGACTGCTAAAATAACTAATGTAGAGGTGTTGAATGAGGTCAAGACACAGAGAAAGCTTATCATCAATATAAGAAAGAGGCAGTCATCATTTTACGGGCATGTGATGAGGAGGGGCGATTTAGAACACATTGATGACAACCGAGTAAAATCTGAGGTAGGTACGACATAGTAGGACAGGAGAAAACAGAGAGAGAGAAAATTTGTGGATAGCTCGACGTAGTATGAGCACGTGTGATGATAGCAGTCAACATCTGAGTTGATACAAACACCAAACACAGAATTTGTGACGATCCATGATCGTCTACGCCACCGGCACAGCACCGATGATGATGATCAAGTACTCTATGTTATTTTATGATGACATACACATATATAATTTGCTGCTGGTGCGATAAGTTAGTAGCACACTCAAGAATGTTAAACTATCTGGTAACAAAAAAGTAATTACCAACATGAATATATAACGTTGGAGTCTTCATTTAGTTTGATAAGTAGGCAAAATATCAATGGTTTATTTATGGGAATATTTGATCGATCTTATACAGGGTTATCGCTGTGTGTTGCCTGGGGCTCGCAAGGGAGCAAAGAATAGTAACAGTGTGATCTATAAGGACACCAGAGGGAAAAAGAAAACAAGGAAGACCAAGAGAGACTCTGCGTAGAACCATCATCAGAGAAGGCTCAACGATGGGCCTAGCAAACATTAAAGACCTAAAACAGATAGCAACCAACCGCGAGACATGGAGAGCTATGACCTCTGCCCTATGCGCCGCCCACAGGCCCAAGAGGAAAGACTAAGATCTATAAGGAATGTCGTTAGAGGCGACTAAGGTATGGTCTAGGGAAGCTACCCTAGTACACAAAAAGCGTCGCAGAAATCTGAAATGCTGGCCTACTTGTAGACGAGTAGCTGGCACAATGTACAATCGCTCTTAGGCTCAGATCACATACAAATCACAAAAAGTGGTTTAACAAGTGGTCGATATGGAGCGTTCGAAGAAGAAGAAGATACAGGGTTATACCTTGCAGGATACTTCACCTGCGATTGTATGACAGGAGAGCAAACAGGAACTGTGGGATAGAGCTGGACAACGGCAGGTGGAACTAGAGATAAGGGGCAGAAGATGCAATGGTTAGGAGACATACTGAATATACCCTGACAGCATGACCCTCAGATGGAGCCCTGGGGTCAAAGGCGCATGAGGTGGTGAACCAGGATTAGTGAGCCGGCACTAATCAAGACCCTGTCCCTACCTCCACGTGATGACCCTGGAAACAGAATTTAATTCCGGACTGGCTAATGGGGGCAGGGATTGGGGAGAGCTACTGGTAGTGGTAGGCAAGTGGCAAGGTAGAAAAAGAAATGCAGGTCCATACGAACAAAAATGCTCGGGAATCTCCTGGCCCGATGTCCTGGAGCCGAACGTCCTGGGCCGACGTTCAACAAAATATTGCTGAAGGTCCTGAACAAAAAGAAACAGCAGCGAAACGTCTCTGATATAAGCCCTACTCCCCGGATAAGGGCGAACACAAATCACCATCTCGGAGCAGGAGACTACATACACAAGCTCGATGTGGTCAAAGGTCCCGCCACAAATTACTAGTTTTCTGCCGATGGGAGACTAGTAAACATGAAAGGATGAGAGGTGCATCCAGTTACGAAACGTGTGCCCACATAGGGCGAAACTCTAAGCCTGAGGAGGCAACATTCCAGCTCGTGGGCAAGAATAAATAAGTCAGATGCGTAAGGAATAAAAGTATACACTCGTGTCGGTACGAGGGAAGATTGCAGCTGACTCTGCATCGGTGGCTTAGTGCAGATACATGTACTGGGCAAGGTTTGCCGAGCACAAAACATAAAGTTGCGTTTTAGTGCATAACGAAACTACCCTCCCTGGGAAACCGTGCAAGGTACTGTAGCGATAACAATTAACATCCCCGGAAGAACTGAGGTAGGTGATGCCTAACGGAAATGCCAGCCTTGGGGCAACCAGGCAAGGTACTATTGCAGTCACAACTAACATCCCCGGAAGAACTAGGGCGGGTGATGGTGGCGAGCGCAAAATCCTCAGTCGCGTTGCTAGCGCCGATTGAAACGACCCTCTACAATATTTGTGCTTGGCCCCAGGTCGGTGTTTTCCGAGACTTACTGCAAATTGTCACGTACCGACACGCGCCTAGAAAAGGCTGAGAATGTTCCTACTCCGGATCAAACTCAAAAGTGAACGGTAAAGTAAGGTCGACAATGTAAAGATCTGACAGGCTGTCCGGATCTGAACATTGGCGAAGGCCGATACTTTACACGGTGTTTTATTCGAGTAAGACGCCGTCCGAGGACAAGCTTATAAGCCCCGAGAAATGTTTCTAATCCGGAACGACCTCACAGTCAGAAAGGGCATAACAGCGTAACTCACTGTCTTGGCGTAGATCACAAAGCCCAAATATACTGCAAAAGCTGGTGGAAAAGGCGTAGATCTGGGCCTACATAGTCGGCAGTAAGGATCGTACCCTAGGAAAGTTCACTCTAGTAAATCAAAAGCTGGCTGAAACCGGATGGGCGAGCCAAGTCACCATAGGCGCACAATCGACCCGACGTAGAACACCCCGTTCTTGTCAAAGGACAAATTATATATCACAAAAAGAATGATAAAATTGGCCGTGAAGAATGTTCGAGAGAAGAAGATGGAACCCCCAGGGCATTAGAGCTAAGGCAAAACCCAGGAATAGTTGGGAGGCGGGAGTTAAAGACGGGCTGCAAGAAAATGGGGAGAGACTGAAGAGATACGAAAAAGATGGCATTGGATTTCGAAGAACTTGGTTGCGGACATATGTCGCCTTAGGAATGAATTGTGAAGGAAATACCACGATTCAATTATGTTCATATATTAGTAATGATTACTGAATCAACTAAGAAAGTTGGAACAGAATCTTGCTTGAATTACATCGAGAAACAAAAAATGAAGTGGTTCGGCCACTTAATTAAGAATGCAACCAAACTCCACCTTATACAGGGTCTTCTACAACAGAATGAAGTGGTTCGGCCACCACTTAAGAATGCAACCAACTCCACATTATACAAGAATGAGGTCGGTGCTTCTTCTTCGAGCGTTCCATATCGACCACTTGTTAACCACTCTGTGTGATTTGTATGTGATCTGAGCATAAGAGCGATTGTACAGTGTGCCAGTTATGCGCCTACAAGTAGGCCAGCACATCCGATTTCTGCAAATCTTTTTATTTACACGTACTATGGTAGCTTTCCTAGGCCCTAGATCAGATGCTTATTTACGACATGCTTTGTAGGTAACAGTGGTACTATTCTTTGCTTCCCTTTGCGGAACCCGATACCACACGGGTGAGATCGAAGAAAACAGTGTTATCCATTGAAGTGAATCTATGGAGGTCCACTCAAACATTCAATCAGTCAGTCAGTCAATCAGTCAGTCAATCAGTCAGCCAGTCAAGCCAAGACAGAATAGTTAGTTAGTTAGTCTTTCCTCTTGGGCCTGTGGGCGGCGCATAGGGTATAGGTCATAGCTCTCCATGTCTCGCGGTTCGTTGCTATCTGTTTTAGGTCTTTAATGTTTGCTAGGCCCATCGTTGAGCCTTCTCTGATGATGGTTCTGATGATGATAGACAGAATAGCTATTGTATAAAATGGCTGCAAATTCAAAGCAAAAGGGGCCCCTTTAAATGATACTTTAATCAGCATTTGTTACATTAATAATTTTAAATTTCTAATTTGATTTTCAAACAGGAGGGCTCAAATAACGATGTTCTTGACAAGTTTCTTGAGAATTTTGATAAAATAGTTGACGCAAGTAAGTGTGTTGTGTGCAAATAAATGTATTTGTGCAAGTATGTGTGTTGTGTGTATGTGGTCTGTGTGTAAATAAGTGAGGTGTGTGTAAGTATGTGTGTTTTATGTAAGTATGTGTATTGTGTGTTCAACAAGTAAATGTGATGTGTGCAAGGAAGAGTGTTGTGTGCAAGTATGTGTGTTGTGTGCAAGTATGTGTGTGTAATTGTGTGCAAGTATGTGTGTTGTGTGCAAGTAAGTGTGTTGTGTGCAAGTATGTGTGTTGTGTTTAAGTATGTGTATTGTGTGCAAGTAAATATTGTGTCTGCAGGGTAGTTGACCAGACATTTCTCTGATTTCATCGCTTCTCCTGACTTTGTCCCATGTTATATTCATTACTTTTCGCAGACATCTATTTTCAAATCCATTCAACTTACTTTCTATATAGTACATTGGTACATCCCCCTAACACATAAAGAAGTAAATGGTGGAAAAGAAGAAGAAGAAGACATTGGTATTTAACTTTAAATTTGAGATGTAAATTTAACATACTTTTTGCTTCTCAATTTTTATAGACGAAGAACAGAAATTGAAACCTTTCAAGTCTCAGATCTTTTCCAGTTATACCATTTCGCTACTACCGTTACTATGGAAGCCTGACCACGCCTCCGTGTACGGAGTCCGTGATCTGGACTGTTGTCGTACAAAGACTACAAATTTCTTCAGAACAGGTATAACTTTTTTTTTTTAAATGGCTCTAGTTAAGCAGTACTGATTTAGTTGTATCACTGATTTTTGCGTGATTGCTTACTTTCCTTAGCACCAATTTCATTTAAAGATTGCTCTAAGCAAAAAGTACTGATTTAGTTGCATCACTGATTTTTTGCATGAGAGCCGCTGTAGCGTAGTTGTTAGTGAACTCGATTCGCAAGGCTGGTGGTCTGGGTTCAGCTCCCGCAATGCGCGTGGAATTTTCCTGACCGCGACGGCTCTCAGGTCGACCCAGCCTCAACTGGGTACCAGACATGCTCTGGGAAAGTAAAGGCGGCCGGCGTGATGCTGACCACATCACCCATCGTGTGCCGACGGTCAATGAAAAATACAGGCCTAACACTGTATTGACCTATATACCACGAGGTATGAAAGGGTTCCTTTACTTTACTTACTGATATTTGCGTGAATTCTTGCTTTTCTTATCACCAGTGTCCCTCGAAATTCAGATGATCCTAAGTCCGACTTCGACTTTCGGACTTCATTTGGTGATCACATCTCAAGAAAGTGACTTGGCTGTACACACCTGGACTTGCTGGAGTGCAAGGTAACGAGTGTGCTGACTTTCTTGCAAACAATGCCCCGACTCAAGCGGTCAGAAGTACGGACAGAGTTTATATCATCAATGCGGTACGCTCTCAATTATGTGACACGAGCGTGTCACATACACTGGGATGAGTGCAAGAATTAGGAGTTAAGTTTGGACATGCCAGACAGGGTCGTCTTCGTGGTAGAGAGAGAAGATATAGCAATGAACTTCTCCTTCGTACGGTGAGCAAATTTACTTTGGGATGGCTGCTGCAGCGGAGGACAGAGAACAAATGGGAATGTCCAAAGTGTCATGACGTTGATCGCATAACATAACATAACAAACATAACATAACATAACATAACATAACATAACATAACATAACATAACATAACATAACATAACATAACATAACATATCAACTTTCCGAATTTATTTCCTAAACTAAACGGTTCTGAGTTCGACACAGCTTCAATTCGGTAACAGGAAAAGCACTGTGAAGTAAAAGTGGCCGGCGTGATGTTGACCACATCACTCATCGCGTGCCGACGGTCAATGAAAATACGCGCCCAACATCGTATTATCGTGTATATCATGTAGCAGTGGCGGCTCATGAACTTTTTTGTTGGTGGGACCAGAGACAAATTTTCGGGAAAATTATGGTTTTGGGTTAGGTTATATTTTAATTTATAACATAATAAAAACACATTAGGCTCTATTTTTGGTGGGGCTCGGCCCCACTGGCCCTTAATGACGAGCCGCCACTGTCATGTAGTATAACAAGGGTATACTCCATGAGTGTGATTCGTGAAGTCGAAACAGGAATGGTGAGACGAAACTGGGTGCAGGTACTGGTACAGACAGGGATCAAAGAAACCACATTCATTGTTGTCCCTATGCGCGCAGCAGTCAGTGGTAATGAACGAGCTGATAGAGTGACTGGCATTTCTAGGGTATCAGAGCGAGCTGCAATGGACTGAAATGACATTCTTAACGCATTGAGAGTCTTTTAGAAAATAAGAGTTTCAGGGTTGTGAATCCCACATGCTGACCAGGTTGAGAGAGATGGGTGTCAACAGTGGCGGCTCGTCATTAAGGGCCAGTGGGGCCGGGCCCACCAAAAATAATAAATTAAAATATAACAACCAAAACCATGATTATTCCCAAAATGTGTGTCTGGCCCCACCAACAAAAATGAACACGAGCCGCCACTGGGTGTCAATATTGGTGCAGCCCGTAAAGATCGATATACTAAATATGCAAAGAGAGTGACAGATTAAATGGTTTGGACACCTGACAAGAATGCCCTGGTATCGCCTACCACTGAGAGCCACATAGAAAAAGTATAATGAGTACAAAGCAAGAGGAAGAACACGCAAAAGATGGAGCGACGGCATCAAGAACAGTCTTACGAACATGAATATCAGCTTACAAAGTGCCTTACAACAAGCACACACAAGATCACTACATTTCACTACCAACACTTCCATAAAGAAGTAAATGGTGGAAGAAGAACAAGCACACACAAGATCACTACGTTTCACCCCAACACTTCTATAAAGAAGTAAATGTGAAGAAGAACAAGCTACACACAAGATCACTACTTTCACCCCAATTTAAGAAGTAAATGGTGAAGAAGAACAAGCACACACAAGATCACTACGTGACCCAACACTTCTATAAAGAAGTAAATGGTGGAAGGAAGAACAAGCACACACAAGATCATGTTACCTCAACACTTCTATAAAGAGTAAATGTGAAGAGAACAAGCCACACAAGATCACTACGTTTCACCCCCAACACTCCATAAAGAAGTAAATGGTGGAAGAGAAGAACAAGCACACACAAGATCACTACGTTTCACCCCCAACACTTCTATAAAGAAGTAAATGGTGGAAGAGAAGAACAAGCACACACAAGATCACTACGTTTCACCCCAACACTTCTATAAAAAAGTAAATGGTGGAAGAGAAGAACAAGCACATACAAGATCACTACGTTTCACTCCCAACACTTCCATAAGAAGTAATGGTGAAGAGAAGAACAAGCACACACAAGATCACTACGTTTCACCCCAACACTTCTATAAAGAAGTAAATGGTGGAAGAGAAGAACAAGCACACACAAGATCACTACGTTTCACCCCAACACTTCTATAAAAAGTAAATGTGGAAGAGAAGAACAAGCACACAAGATCACTACGTTTCACCCCAAACACTTCTATAAGGGAAGTAAATGGTGGAAGAGAAGAACAAGCACACACAAGATCACTACGTTTCACTCCAACACTTCTATAAAGAAGTAAATGGTGGAAGAGAAGAACAAGCACACACAAGATCACTACGTTTCACCCCAACACTTCTATAAAGAAGTAAATGGTGGAAGAGAAGAACAAGCACACACAAGATCACTACGTTTCACCCCAACACTTCTATAAAGAAGTAAATGGTGGAAGAGAAGAACAAGCCAACACAAGATCACTACGTTTCACCCCAACACTTCTATAAAGAAGTAAATGGTGGAAGAGAAGAACAAGCACACACAAGATCACTACGTTTCACCCCCAACACTTCTATAAAGAAGTAAATGGTGGAAGAGAAGAACAAGCACACACAAGATCACTACGTTTCACCCCAACACTTCTATAAAGAGGTCAATGGTGGAAGAGAAGAACAAGATACAAAGATCACTACGTTTCACCCCAACACTTCTATAAAGAAGTAAATGGTGGAAGAGAAGAGAAGAACTGGCGTGTTAGGCCGCTGAACCATGCTGGCTTTGATGAGGTGGAGATTGTAGCAACTATGGACATGTCCGGAATGCTATTATGATATTCTTCACACGACTGATAACTGATAACTGATAACTGATAACAAGTCTTCCAAAAATAAACAATTAAACAGACAATGAATACGATAGAAATGAGGAAGGAATTGTTGGAGTGATAAACAGAAAAAAGTGGATACAACATCAGTGAACAGTTTTGAATATCTTGGTTCACTGCTAACAACAGATGGAAATGTGAACAGTTTTGAATATCTTGGTTACTGCAACAACAGATGGAAATGTGAACAGTTTTGAATACTTGTCACTACTAACAACAGTGGAAATTGAAGAAATTAAAAGAAGAACAAACATGGCTTTACAAAAAAAATTAAACAACTAAAAACAATATGGAACGGAACTGATAAGAAAACAAAGATTAGAATACTAAGAGCATGCATATTCCCAGTGACAAAGTATGGACGTGAAGCATGGACTTTAACCAGGCAGTGGAAAAACATATATTTGTTTTTGAATATAAGTGTTACAGATGAGTTCTCCGTATATCTTGAACAGAGAAGAGAGCAAATAGATCTATCCAGAAAGAACTTAAAATCAAAGAAAACTGGCTGATGCTACAAATAAGAAAGAGAAGATTGAACTATTTTGGACTAATAAAAAGACATGAATAGTTGGAGAAGATCATTATTTAAGGAGGCATCACGACAAAGAGAAGAAAAGGACGACCAGGGAAAAGATGGTTCTGAATGTAGCTAATGATTTGATAATGACGGCTGCAGAGACCGGAAATCTGGTCTATGAGAGAAAGAAAAAGAAATTCGTAAGGACTGGTAGGGTGGCAGAGCTCTACTCAGGACAAGCTAATGGATGATAGCAATTTATCAGTACTGACAATCTTTCTCCCCACATTATGCTATCAGTGCCAAACATGGACACTGACATCAAACGATAGAAGAAAACTGGTCACGACAGAGATGAAGTGTTTACGCAGAATGCTGGGTGTAACAAGAAGAGACCGGTTGAGAAATGAAAACATCAGGAAAAAGTGGGTACAACATCAGTACTAGACTTCATCAAGAAACAACAAATTAAATGGTTCGGCCACGTAAACAGATTACCAACAGACAGTGCACCTCAATGAGCAATGCTGCTCCGATACAATGGGTACAAAGCAAAAAGTCGGCCACGCAAAAGATGGACCTCAGAGATAACAGAGGCGACGAAAGAGACTATCTACGAATCGCATACTAGGGACCGTTTTAGAAATCTCTTCCAGATCTGATGCTGTGAGGCAAACAGGATTCGAGAAAGAAAGAAGAAAGTACTGAAAAACGGCTTTAAGGTCATGTACTAACGTACCTGCACCAGATTTTCATCATATGACTCAGTCCCTTCTGCAGAAAGAGCACGCCAGCAACCAAGAGTATTGTATAAGTCCAAATTGTAAATCTTGGAAAAAAAATCCTAGGGATGTCCGGATACAATGAATACGTGAACCGAATATTGTGGTCAGGTTTCAAACCAACGATCTTTAGAACGCAAGGCAAATGTTTCGATCACTTTGCAATAAAGACGTCCTTCAGCTCCTAAATATTTTCTAGTGGATGTGTGAGTATGTGGTTGTGTGGGTATGTGGTTCTGTGGTTGTGTGAGTATGTGGTTGTGTGAGTATGTGGTTGTGTGGATATGTGGATGTGTGTGGTATGTGGATGTGTGAGTATGTGGTTGTGTAGATATGTGGTTGTGTGAGTATGAGGATGTGTAAGTATGTGGATGTGTGAGTATGTGGCTGTGTGGGTATGTGGATGTGTGAGTATATGGTTGTGTGAGTATGTGGTTGTGTGCATATGTGTTTTTTTGTTTTTTTTTCGATCCAGAAGCACTTGAGCTCTTCAGCTCTTCGGCTCGGTGCAATGGGCATCGTAACACTTCGGTTCAGTGCCACGAACACCGTAAATCTGGTGAACCTGCTGCTTTTCTGCTAGCCCGCGGAATTGAACCCGCACTCACAGAGGGCTTGTCACCCGTAGTTCAACGAGCTACGAACACGCTGGGCAGGCGGGAGTTTGGTTATTTAGTTATGTGGGGTGTGTGCATGTGTGGGTATGTGGCTATTGAAGAATTTCCATGATGCTCTTGCTGAGCTATATCTGTGAGCTGTATGCTTTGTTTTCCCATCCACAGCTGGAGAAATTCCGTTCTCTTTTTGACCAGAACCACAACCCACTTGTAGATGACTTCCGCCCCTCCCAACCTCTGGATGCTCGAACTGTACTCACTTCCGTACCTCCGAGTGACTGAGTGAAGCGCTATCTAGACCAACAAGAGTACACTCTGGTTTCATGACACACAAGCTAGCCTCGCATACCTTATCACATGGACGACTTAAAGTTCGAATCTTTAGATATCACAGAAATATTGGATTAAACTTTTACATTTTGACCTTTTCTGTTTCATAAAATCTTTTAAAATTTATATTTATGATTTTAACATTTATTCTGAGATAAAGCGTAGATAAAAAAATATATATTTATCTTCAAGATATAGTTTTTATCTTATCAACATTATCGTCATCAAATAGCTTGTCCTGAGTAGAACTTTGCCACCCCAACAGTCCTCTGGAATTTCTCTTCTCGTAGGAAAGATGTCCTGTCTCTGCAGCCGTCATGTTCAAACCATCAGTTACATCCTGAATCCATCTTCTCCGTGGTCTTCCTCTTCTTCTGTTTACGGGTATGCCTCCTTCCATGATGGTCTTCTCCAGCCCTTCATGTCTTTTTATATGTCCAAAATATTTTAATTTTCTCTTTCTTATTTGTAGCATCAGCCAGTTTTCTTTGATTTTGAGTACTTTCTGGATATATCTATTTGTTCTCTTCTCTGTCCATGATATACGGAGTACTTTTCTGTTCAACACTTATATTCAAAAGCACATATATCTACTACATGCAGTTTTATCATCATATTGTAGTTTGCTGTCTTCTCCCCTTTAGCTCCCCATGGAGCATAAGGCATCAACAAATTTCCTCCAATCAAATCTGTCTTGAGCAAGCCAGCATAGTTCATTTCAGGTTTTTCCCGTGTCTTTTCTTTCTCTGTTTACAGTTCGTCTCCATGTCTCTCTAGGTCTTACCTACCTCTTTCGTAGTTATTGCATTCACTATTTCCCTATTTGCTTTTATTATTCCATTGTTCTTGCGTACTCAATTCTTTATTTTTCATAAAACAAGTTCTCTTCAGAGTGTAGCTCTCATCACAGTCAGCATGAAATACCCTCGATCTCTAGCCTGGTCTCTCGGCTTCTCCATCGTTAATTTCTTCATCATTAACACCAATCCTCGTCACTCCTAGGGATGCAATAATCAGAGACATAAATTGTCCACTCAATTCAATCTTGTGCTTGTTTTTCTAACTCAAACCTTGTCTTATGCATGGCTTTAATCTTGGACATTTTGTTGGACACTTTGTCGAAGTATACAGAGACCTCTACAACAGAACACCAGGAAAGAATGTGAGAGGAAGACCACAAAAATGATGGATAGATGGTTTAGCACAATCCTGTCAAAAAGCCAAGCCACTCGAGCAGCTCAAGATAAAAACAGACAACTATGACACTGGGCAACAACAAGTTAACAATCTGATGACAAAAAAGATAAGAATGATGATAATACTACTGTTGATATTTTTTCGTTTATCTTTTGTTGTTAGTTTTATAGTTAAAGTTAATAAAGTTACCACCAGGAAGTTGATCATTTATGATGTGTTAGTACTTAGTGTGTTATTGGTTACTAAACTGACGTCATTGCACTCCGGGCAGACCCATAGGTGCTCAGTCTCCCCAACAGATATCGAAGAGTATGCATACTGATGGTTCCTGTGGCTCGCTGATTAAACACACCTCTCACTCTGCCTCTCAGGCATCCAGTTCGACTTGAACAACGGGTAACCCCAAACTGCTTAAATCGCTTGAGCGATTCAACATCGATTTTAGTGTCCTCATCCAATAGAGAGTCGCGAAGAGACCGAAGAATATCCCCTTATCCATCTTCAACTCCCAACAATCGATGCTGTTGATGCAAGCCTGTCCGCTCTCTCATTACCGTAAACACCCGCATGCCCAGGACAGTATATCCACGTAAGCCGCTGGAGGTTAGAAACTTCTATAGATGACATCCACTCATACCGAAACCTGCCCTTCTGGATCTTGTGAAGCATCGACTGAGAGTCAGAGACAACAACTGCCCCAGTTAGTGTGTTGTGTGTGTGCAAGTGTGTTGTTGATTTCCGTAAGTTGTGATGGAGTTGTGTTTTTACTGGTCATGCTATTTTCCTAATGCATTTTACTATTTTCCATCAAAATCACAGGTTGTCAGATTCGTTAAATTAAATTAACAATAACATACATATAACTCTGAAAGCTGAACTACAACTAACAGTATAATACAACAAATTTAATTGCATATCCTTTACAGGACTTTGCGAATCAACCCCAGCTTTTTAACGCTGTTTGTGATTTTCTAGGCATTATTACGTTCAGTAGTTTGCCATTGCTTTCTGAACGGGTGGTGCCATCGTCCTTTGTAAAAATCCACGCGAAACAATTTGCAACCAAACTGTCCGCAACGTGATTCGAACTCAGAACATCGGGGTTAATAGACCGAGTCACTATCCCCTAGGCCACAGACGCCACCAATAGTATAATAACATACATATAACTCTAAAAGATGAACTATAACTATATTTAACAGTTTAATAACATACACCATCATCATCATCAAATAGCTTGTCCTGAACAGAACTTTGCCACACCAACAGTCCTCCGGAATTTCTATCTCTCATAGGCCAGATGTTCTGCCTCTACAGCTGTCATGTTCAAACCATCAGTTACATCCTGAATTCATCTTCTTCGTGGTCTTTCTCTTCTTATCTTAGCCGGTATGCCTCCTTCCAGTAACAGCAAAAGATAAGAATCTTCGTGTCGTTGAGGTACAGAGAAAACGAGCTGCGCGAATAGACAGAACACACAACACTCCCATGTCTAACCTTGATCATGTATGCCCCACCTGTGGTAGGGGATTGTGTTTTAGGATTCGACTCTACAGTCACCTCCGCACACACCCGAGAGGTGCAGCAGCACATTTCTGAGACTGTTGTCATCATAGCTTACAATGAACGGCTATATTAACGAACATATAATTCTGAAACATATACTTAATTAGGTTAACTATACCATCAAAATGCTACTTTAATCTTCAAATCAACTTAACGGCTACAGCTACACACAACGATTTAATATTAAAATCAAGGAAACGGGTAGTCGTCATTATCAAATAGCTTATCATCAGCATGGAGAGAGTGTGATACATGTCTGGGCAGAGTTTGTGGCAGATCATTAATATATACCAGGAAAAGCAATGGGGACAGTACGCTGCCCTGTGGGACTCCTGATCTTAATTTGAATCTGGGACTGTGCACTCCATCCAATTTACAGATGCTTGTCTATGGGTAAGAAAGTCTTTTATCCAATAGTACATTCTACCCCGTATTCCACTGCGTAAGAGCTTGAGTAGCAAACCATCTTTCCAGACTTTGTCGAAGGCCTCAGACATGTCGAAGAACACTGTGAGGGTTTTCTTCTTTTCTTGGAAGCCATTTTCTATGTCCTGTGCGAGGTATGCCACTTGGTCATCAGTGCTTCTATGCTGCCTGTAGCCTGTCTGGGCTGGATCCAGTTTATGGTTGGATTCTAAAAACCACTGGAGTCTAGTGGTTATCACTCTCTCCAGCAGTTTTGCAGTGCAACTTAGCAAACTTATAGGTCTGTAGCTCTGCGGATCCTTTTTGTCTTTTCCACTTTTGAAAATTGGGTGGATTGTGGCTTTTTTGCAGATGTCTGGGACTCTCCCTGTCTCCAACTATTGTTAAAAATCTGGAGTAGAAGACTCTGTGCTATTGGGCCTATTTGTTTGAGCATGTCGTTTGATATTCCATCTGGTCCCGAGTTTCTGGGTCCTGCCATCTTTAAACTCCAGGCCAGCCTGAACAGCGTCATAATGTGGGCAAGTAAATGGGGTCTAGAAATAAACCGGAGTAAAACTATAGCAACGCTTTTCTCATTGTCAACAAAGGAAGAACACTTCAGACTGAAATTTAACGATGATATCGTTCCCCTTTCCCATACTCCAACCTTTTTGGGAGTTAAGCTTGACAGTCGTCTGACATGGAAACACCACATTATGGAAACAAACAGAAAGGCTATGAGGAAACAAAGTGTGATGCGGAACTACCTGGGGGCTGATATTCGAATCCTGAGTCAGGTGTACACTGGTGCAGTTAGACCGACCCTGGAATATGCATCATCGACATGGATGTCAGCAGCCCATTCAAACAAATCGATATTGGAAAAAACACAAAACAGGTGTCTGCGTACTATTTTGGGAGCCATGAAATCTACACCAATTGTAGAAATGGAAAAGGCAGCCAACATCCAGCCCTTGGAAGACAGAAGAAGGAGAAAAGTGATTCTACAGACTGAAAGGATCAAAAGAATGCCTCACCATCCACTGCATGAAAAAATGGCGGCTAGAACAAAGAACAGACTAAAGCGCACAAGTCTAAACCACAAAGCAAAAGAAATAGGAAAGTCATACTTGGAACTACTAAATCATAATTCCATACCTGAAGAATTGCTTTTTGATCACTGGGAACCAGACTCAGTACCACTAAACTTCTCAACCTCCATCCCTAAATTATTAAGCAAAGATGCCGAGCCTAATCTAGTGAAAAAGCAATTACAATGGAACATCTCCATTACATGTTTCCAGAAGACAGCTGGATAAGAATTTACACAGATGGATCGGCAATGGAGGCAACCATGAATGGTGGAGCAGGAGTGTACATTAGGCACCCAGATGCTACCACAGTGTCTCTAGCGGCTCCTACTGGAAGAATATGTTCCAACTACAAAGCAGAACTCTTAGCCCTTCTGATGGCAGCACAGCAAATGAATAAGCTGCAAGCAGCTGCAGGTAAGATGGTATTTCTTACAGACTCACTGTCAGCTATACAAGCCCTGGAGGCTAAATCCACTAACAGCACAGTACAAAAACTACAAAGAGAACTTGCTCAGCTTTCAGAAAAGGCTGAAATTCACTTGCAGTGGATTCCATCTCACTGTGGCATTGCAGGCAATGAGAGTGCTGATGTCTTAGCTAAGGAGGGCAGTGCCAAAGAGCAAATTTACCAACCCTTGTCTTTTCAAGAGGTCAAAACCCTCATACAGAGAAAATCTGCAGTCGACTGGAAGACAAACACTGGATATGATTATGGAAAAGACTCCCTCAAAGACCTAAGCAGAACAGACCAGGTCATTATATTTCGACTACGCACCGGACACTGCAGACTCAACAAACACTTATATAGACTAGGAATAAGTCAAACAGCTCTCTGCCAGTGTCAGCAGGCAGAACAGACACCAGAGCATATCCTGCAAGACTGTCCTCTTCGGTGTGAGCTGAGAAGCAACATGTGGCCACACCCAGTCGACCTGAAAACTAAGCTTTGGGAAACCTGACAGATCTGAAGCTGTCTGCCCAGTTTGTGGTCCACAGTAAATTAAGCGCATGACCAGAGATCGCTGAAGAAGAAGAAGAAGAAATAGCTTATCCTGAGCAGAACTTTGCTACCCCAACAGTCTTTCGAACTTTCTCAATCTCTCATAGGTCATATGTCCTTCCTCTGCAGCCGTCATTTTCAAACCATCAGCCATATCCTGAATACATCTCCACCGATGTCTTCCCTCTCTCCTCCGATGTCTTCCCTCTCTCCTCCTTGCCTACGTGGCCCCTTCCACGATGGTCCTCTCCAGCCCCTCGTGTCTCTCCATATGTTAACAATACTTTAATTTTCTCATTCTTATTTGTGGCATCAGGCAGTATTCTTTGATTTTGAGTTCTTTCTGGATAGATCTATTTGTTTTCTTCTCTGTCCATGAAACACGGTGGACTCTACACACAATTTCTTAATATTAAAATCAAATTAGCGACAACTGCTAAACAATTTCTTAATATTAAAATCAAATTAGCGACAACTGCTAAACAATTTCTTAATATTAAAATCAAATTAGCGACTACTGCTACACTGTTCCCTCTCCACAGAAATGACACACCATCTGCCGAGAATATTGCACAAAGCACAAGCTCCGTAGCTCTTTCAACATTCCTAGGTATCCTATCTCGGACAAAAATGCAATCGGGAATAGAATCGCACGGTCTGGATATGATCTATTTATTCCTTTTTTTAATAGTAAGGAGACAATCCAATATATATAGTTGACAACGAAAAGTCGTCGTTACGGAGTTGTATCCCATTGACCATAATGCGCATATATAAATCTCAAATACCTAGTAACGAGTGTGCAAGCTGACGGTTCCACTGGCTCGAAAGATGTAAAACTCCTAATTTTCTTCGTACTTCATATTATCACTAAGTTAACAAATATCTGGCAATCTCAAGACCTTAGTATATGTACAAAAGTTAAATTGTTTAGGTCATGTGTGATTCCTGTACTGACCTACGGTTGTGAAAATTGGAAATCAACAAAGAAAATTGAAAAGAAACTGGACAGATTTGAGAATAAATGTCTCCGAAAATTACTAAAAATAAAATGGAGTGATTTCGTTTCGAACAACACAGTGAGAGATAGAACACACCAACAACCCGTATCAAATATTATAAGGAAACGAAGGTAGAAATATTTAGGTCATGTTCTTAGATCAGATGAAAAGAGACTAAATCGACAAGTCCTTATGTTTTAAAGAGTTTTTAAAGCCGAAGGTTTGACTTCATTGCACCGGGTTTAACTCATCTGGCTCGGTCCCTCTCCGCAGAAATGGCATGTCACCTGCCGAGAGTATTACACAAAGCACGAACTCCGTAGCTCCAGCAACAAACCTAGGGGTCTCTAGAAAAAACTGCACTCGTGAACAGAACGGCGTTGTCCGGATTCGAACCCACGACTTTTGACTCACAAGTCCTTATGTGGTCACCAGTTGGGAAAAGAAAATGTGGAAGACCTAAGACCACTCCTCGAAGAACAATCCAACAAGAAAGTAAACTATTGGGGATGTAAAACCATACGAGATCTCCAACTGCTAGCAACGAACCGCATCACATTGAGATCTAAAACCTCTGCCTTTTGGCACGAAAGGAACAAATTAACTCTCTCTCTCTCTCTCTCTCGATCGTTCTTAATTAAGCCGTTTTTTATCATTCTATTGTGATATATAAACAGCCAAACATCAGAACGGATGTACGTGCACAGCCTTCAGTACCAATTGGAGCTCAAGTGCTTATATTTCTAACTAACTAACTACGGTCATTTTTCGGGTCGTTAGAATTTTATTGTCTGTCTGTATATGTTATGTCTGCTTTATAGGAAATTTGTCTGCTTTATAGGAAATTTGTCTGCTTTATAGGAAATTTGCATTTCTTCGATTTGTGTAAGTTTTGCTTCTTTTTATTTTTACTAGACACTACTATCTCGAATCAAGAATTGCTTTGCACTATGCCAACAAGAGAATATGGGCACTATCATCCGAAGACGACGCTGGAGATGGATTGGACATGTGATGCGCATGGAGACTGGCTCCGACACGAAAACTGCACTGAGATGGACTCCAGAGGGTAGGCAAAAGCGTGGAAGACCCAAGACGACCTGGAGGAGAACGATAGAGCAAGAACTGAAGGAAATGAATCATAGCTGGAACACAATACACAGGAAGGCCATGAACAGGGAAGAATGGTGTACGTTTGTTGCTGCCCTAAACGCCAAGGGCGTAACAGGCTAAAGAGAGGAGACACAGAATAATCAGGTCAGGTTATATGGAACAGTGTTTGTACAAACACAAGTAATAATCTGCATACTTACTTACTTCTTCTTATCCGATCCTCGTGGAGCATAGGGTCTCAACAGTTGTTTGCCACTCTTTTCGGTCTCTGGTCATTTTATTTATGGTCTCCCAGGATAGTCGAACACTCTTCAGTTCCACAGGAAGAATTCGTCTCAAAATCTGTTTAGGGCGTCCTCTTTTTTGTTTTCCTTGCGGGTTTCACTCAAGTGCTTGTCTAGTGACACTCTACTGTGTCTTCCGTAGGATATGCCCGACCCATCGCCATGTTTTTCTCTTGATTTGGGTCATCATGGGTTCCTGTCCAGTTCTTATCCACATTTCCTAATCCTGGCATTAATGTCCTCATCTGTACCTCCTGATTTGCTGATCTTGCTTCCAAGGTAGACAAATTCACCAACATCTTTATACTCCCTTGCCTCATTCAATATTGGATCTTGCTGAATATTGTTACTTCGCAGTGATAACCTTCTTGTGCTTTTATATTGGAGACGAAACAGCACTATACACACACACACAAGTATACAATCAGATCATCGTGGGCTGCTTATTCAGCACAACGCAACGGTAGTACACTTCATGAGGAATGCGGCGCCTTAGAGACACCGTACATAACTATGGAGATCCACTCTGCCTCCAGGGTTCTGTCATGGGTGGCGGGGCAACAGATAACCAATTCGATTATCATATCAGACTCGATGATTCTGCTTCAAATGATTGAATCTGGAAGTCTGAGCGTGAAATGGATGGACATTACACTCATTCGGAGATTACATCTCAAGAATATGACTTGGTTTTACACACACCTGGACGTGCTGGAGTGCAGGGTAACGAGCGTGCTGACGTTCTTACAAACAATACCCCGATTCAAGCGGACAGAAGTATGGACAGAGCCGATGTCATCAATGCGGTACGCTCTCCTTTATGTGATATGGGAGAGTCTCAGACACTGGAACGAGTCCGAGAATTAAGAGTTAGATCCACCTGTGTGGTGCCGGGTCCCTCAAAGTGAGAACAGAATTGTAACACTGCGACCTACAAGGCATGTCATAAGAGACGACTGAGGTAGAGGTCTAGTGAAGCTACTCATCATGAAATAGCTTGTTCTGAACAGAACTTTGCCGCCCCAATAGTCCTCTGGAATTTCTCTCTTACGTAGGCCAGATGTCCTGCCTCTGCAGCCGTCATCTGGGAAGAGGGGGCAATGAGAGAGCAGATGCACTGACGGACATTGCTAAGATTGAGAATGGGTCTTCTATGGACAAAAGCGACATCATCAACGCTCCAAGAGGAAACATACGCTCTGAAGATTTCAATGACGAAGATAAAAGGTATTCTCTATCTGAGTTACGCTAGTTGTGCATACCGATAGGTGCGGCAAGACGGAAAAACCACGAGAGAAAACCCAGTAGATACATCAATCAACACAGAATGGAAGTTGTTAACCTAAACATACTGAGATACAAGCTTGGGAGGAGATCGGAGCAATTATGGACATGTCCGATGTGCGAGGATGATTACTAAATGTAAAACCCTGAGAGATACCCCAGTAGATACATCAATCAACACGCCTGCGTGTCCAGCGTGTTCATAGCGGGTGACTAGTCCTCTGTAAGTGCGGGTTCAACTTCGCGGACTGGCAGAAAAGCTACAGGTTCCCCAGATTTACGGTGTTCGTGGCACCGAGCCGAAGGGTTACGATGTCCATGACACCGAGCCGAAGAGCTTTCAGCTCAAGTGCTTCTGGATCGGTAGGGGGTAGAAAAAATAATCAATTAACACAGAACGGGAGTTGTTAATCTAAAAACACTGATATACAGTGGCGGCTCGTCATTAAGAGCCATTGGGGCCGGGCCCCACCAAAAATAAATTGTAACGTGTACTTATTACGTTAAAAATTAAAATATAACCTAACCCAAAACCATGATTTTTCCGAAACGTTTTGTCTGGCCCCACCATTAAAAATGAGCACGAGCCGCCCCTGCTGATATACATGCTTAGGAGGAGATAGAAGAAATTATGGTCATGTCAGATGTGCGATGAAGATGATGCTCAAATGAACAGTCAACAACTGATAGAAAACTATAACTAATAATGAGAAGCCATTTAGGTGTGTATGTTTTTACATGAAAGTTCCAATTGCTCAGACAGATGTTGCATGTGAAATTAGAAATAGTCTTTTTTTCCTTTTCTCTCTCTTCTTCTCTCTCTCCTCTTTTTTCTCCTCCTCTTCTTTGATTGTTCTTTTCCCCACTTTCATCATTTTTTCTGGTGATAAATAAACAGCCATTGCCAAGAAAAGGTTTTACGCCACATCGTACAGTACCATTTAGAGTTCTAGTGCTTATCCTTCGGTGAAGTGTCCGATTTCAACCAGCGTTTACTAGGTTCACTCTCCTTTAGCCTTTGACTGTCCCCAGCCAACCTACAAGGCAGCAGTTGCTACTTTCGTTTAGGTAGCGATCCTCAGACGACCCTGTCCTCCCGGGTTGTTGAGCGTCTTCTGCCAAGAAAACCCTGTCTTTGATGGACTACTTGATTTTCTTGCCGTCAGCTTAAAGGGTTTTAAAGCCGAAGGATTGACTTCATTGTACCGGGTTTACCCATATGGCTTGGTCCTCCGCAGAAATGGCAGCCACCTGCCGAGAGTATTGCACAAGCACGAACTCTGAGCTCCGGCAACAATCCTGGGGTCTCTGGAAAAACTTCACTCGTGAACAGAAGGCCGCGGTCCGGATTCGAACCCACGACCTTCGACTCGCAAGGCAAAGGGCTTAACCACTCAGCCACAGAGACCCGATCTAAATAAGATCCGAGCTAGACCTGTATAGCTTTGTGTACGGTTTACAGTGGATGGCCCAGGCTGAGAGAACGGTAGAACAGGTTGGTGTGGTTATGGCCCTTCAAGACGAAGAAGAATATATCTTGATAGATGGTTATTGGTTATTGGTTACTAAAATGACGTCATTGCACTTCGAGCAGACCCATAGGTGCTCAGTGTCCTCCAACAGATATCGAAGAGTATGCATACTGATGGTTCCTATGGCTCGCTGATTAAACACACCTATCACTCTGCCTCTCAGGCATCCAGTTCGAATTGAACAACGGATAACTCCAGACTGCCTAAATCGCTTGATCGATTCAACATCGATTTTAGTGTCCTCATCCAACAGAGTCGCGAAGAGACCGAAGAATATCCCCTTATCCATCTTCAACTCCCCAACAATAGATGTTGTTGATGCAAGCCTGCCCGCTCTCTCATTACCGTAAACACCCGCATGCCCGGACAGTATATCCACGTAAGCCTCTGGAGGTTAGAAACTTCTATAGACGACATCCACTAATACCAAAACCTGCCCTTCTGGATCTTGTGAAGCATCGACTGAGAGTCAGATACAACAACTGTCCCAGTAAATAAAGTCCCAGAGATCCAATGGAGGGCAGCAGTAACGCCTCAACCTCCATCCTCATACTAGAAGTAGTTGTCCTGTATGCCCCACTTCGCTCTGCAACAACCCTACGATGCGCATTAGCGAAGAAACCCCAGCCGGATTTCTCACCACGTTGAACCGACCCATCGGTATATACAACAACATCATCATCCACCCTTATCTTCTATCAGCTTGAAAGATGGGGCAATTGCCAACATTTGTAATGGTTCTATTGGAAAGGGCATACAGAACTATAAACATTTTGTAAATTACAAAATCCAGAAAATAGATTAATATAGATTTGATTTGTTGATTTATTGATAGGAACATCGTTACTGAACTTCGGTGAGTAACCATCTCTTTCTTACAGGAAGATCTCAGCTGCAGTTCACGATCTCTAGCACTGCTATTATCCCCAATAAATTTTGAAGATGGTAAGATATTTTGTAGAAATTTTATTTTTTTAGTTTTTTTTTAATGAATTTTGTTCGGGCAGTGGTTTTCTGGCATGTTCTTATCGATTTTGAAATGCCATTCTTTCTTTTAGTTAGTTAATTGCAAACTTTACAGGACTTGCGAACAAACCCAGCTTTAGGCAATTACGTTCAGTAGTTTGCCATTGCTTTCTGAACGGGTGGTCATCGTCAATTTGTAAAAATTCACGCGTAACAATTTGCAACCAAACTGTCCACAGCGTGGTTTGAACTCAGAACGTCGGGGTTAATAGATCGAGTCGCTTTTCCCTAAGCCACAGACGCCACGTTATTTTACGTACACAAATTGAACAAAGACCTACATTGTAGTATCCGTCTCCGATAGAACAGGGAAATTTTATCTCACCTACACTGAGATCAGGGATCTCGAGAAATATCCAGATTGCTCACGAGGTACTGAACCTAGTACCTTTGGAAAGAGAGGCTCGGCTCTAACCTCTACACCACAGAGAAGCAAAAGAGTTCTTAACTTGGTTGATAAGAACAGGTACAAACATAAAAAGAGCAATGTTCAACACAATCTTTCTCCCACACTATGTTACCAGTTCCAAACCTGACGCTGACAACAAACGATAGAAGAAAACTAGTCACGACAGAGATGAAGTGTCTACGCAGAATGCTGGGTGTAACAAGAAGAGACCGGTTGAGAAATGAAGACATCAGGAAAAAGTGGGTACAACATCAGTATTAGACTTCATCAAGAAACAACAAATTAAATTGTTCAGCCACGTAAGCAGATTACCAACAGACGGTACACCTCAAAGAGCAATGCTGTTCCGATACAATGGTACAAAGCAAAGGCCGGCCACGAAAAGGATGGACCTCAGAGATAACAGAGAAAGAGATTATCTACAAGCGCATACTAGGTTCGTTTAGAAATCTCTTCTGACCTGACGATGTGAGACAAAACAGGATTCGAGAAGAAAGAAAAAAACAAACAGACAAATAACAATAACATTAACATATAACTCTAAATAATAACAAATAACAAACAGAAAAAGTGAAATACAACTCTTGTACAAAATTCTGCATAGGATCTTGAAACGTTTAATGTATGTGGTCTAAAGATTTGAACCAGAAATCACACGTATACCAATGCATGGAAGACGAAGATCGTTAATCTTGATCTTACACATGTCGCTTCCTGGATTCCAAGGTAGTGGTAATTTTTCGATCCCCTAGACGTTGTTGGGGGCGTAACTTCAATTAGTGGATGTCGGTGCTTATCAAATAATGTGCGAAACTTGGACAGCTGTTGGTAAGAAATACAAGTTATAGATGAAGTTTAATAAGAACATCACCCACATACCCACATCCCACTACCCACATACTCATATATATTCATAAATTAAAACACATGCAGGCGTTTGAAAAAAGGCCGATCCTGGATGGCCAAGGCAGAAGATGTTATTAAACAGTTCTGTACTCTAGATGATCTGAGGCATGGGGGAAGAATGGATATCTGTATCAGAGGATATGATTCATTACACCAGGGTTGTCAGTACAATTGACGCTGCTGTAGAGAATGGACTCTGGGCGTCGTCAGTACGGAGATTCTTGCACTCGTGGATCAGCACTCCCATCCAGGTGATATCATTATCTACAAAGATGGCTCTGGCAGATGCGGAACCAGATTACCTTGGGATTATTCGGCACAACGAAACGGTAGTACACTTCATGAGGACTGTGACGCTTTCGAGACTATGACTATGGAGATCACCGCTGCCTCCAGGGCTCTGTTATGGGGGCCTGAGCAATATATAACCCATACGATTATCATATCAGACTCGATGAATATGCTTCAAAGGATTAAATCTGGAAGTCTGCGTGTGGAATGGGTGGACATCATTCGGAGAGCACATCTCAAGAAAATAACTTGGCTGTACACACCTGGACTTGCTGGAGGACAGGGTAACGAGCGTGCGGACTTTCTTGACAATGCCCGACTGAAGCGGGCAGAAGTATGGACAGAGCCGATATTATCAATGCGGTACACTCTCAATTATGGGAAAGTCTTAGACGCTGGAACGAGTTCGAGAATTAGAAGTTAAGTTTGGACATGCCAGACAAGGTCGTCTTCGTGGTAGAGAGAGAAGATATACTAATCAACTTCTCATCGGTACGGTGAGAAAATGGACTTTTGGAGGCTGCTGAATCAGAGGACAGAGCACGAATGGGAACGCCTAATGTGCCATGACGTTGATCGATAACATAACATCTACTCAATTCCATATCCACATATCCATATACTCGTATATCCATATGCTCGTATGTCCACTTACAGACATTGTTGGTATAAAGATGCCCTTTATCATCTGTATTTTCCCATCCATCTTGATATACAACACCCAAAGATCAAGATGGAAGTGACAAGACATATGAGAAAAAATATTTTTATACCAACACTTTGTTACCAGTGCCAAACTTGTCTCTGACAGCAACACACCACAGAAAGCTCACCAACACTTTGTTACCAGTGCCAAACGTGGTCTCTGACAGCAACACACCACAGAAAGCTCACCAACACTTTGTTACCAGTGCCAAACTTTGTCTCTTACAGCAACACACCACAGAAAGCTCACAACATGCGAAATGAAATGCTTGAGGAAGGCAGTGGAGTCACCAGGAAAGACAGACTACGAAATGAGGACATCAGAAGCAGAGTGGGCATACCATCATGCACCAAATACATTGAAAGACAGCAATTGCAGTGGTGTGGACATTTAATGAGAATGGAATACAACCAACCACCAATAACAGCATACAATAAAGAGATCAGGTACTAGAGCCAATTGACTCATCTGCCTCTGGAACGCAAACTACAGCTCCTATCTCTACGCTTAGCATCGAGAGTGGACAACCAATTCCATCATGCAACTGGGGAAAGACAATAGGCAATAGAAATTGCACATCGCACAAGTAGAACCGGAAGCCAGTCGGGGGGAGAGAGAGAGAGAGATGAGTTTATTTATCCAATAAAATGAATGGAAGAAATAATACCCAAAAACACAACAATGATGATGTATATTATCAACTGTCCAAAAGAAACCAGAATGTCATACTTTGCCTCAGGACGGGTCACAACAAAATGAGGCACGGCCTACACACTATATTCAAGATAGACATAGACAACCTGTGTCCCTGTGGCTTGACGAATATGACAGCAGAGCATGTCCTATAGAACTACCTCAGTATGCAGCACTGAGAAGAAAGAGGTGGCCCACTTACACCAGAATCCAAGACAAACTGTATGGCATGGCTGACAATCTGAGGCAGACTGCTGCCTTTGTTAGAGAATCCAAAATGATAACGTAGTGAGAACGCAAAATAAGAAGCAGCAGTATTTAAGCTACAGAAATACAGTGTTCAAGATAAAAGTAGCCTGATTGTCAAGTTTTTATTTTTAAACCGGGCTACTTTTATCTTGAACACCCTGTATCTCTGGGCATACAACTCGACATTTGTTAGAGGAGACTGAGAACCTATGTGCCTACCCGGAGTGCAATGACATCGGATTCTCTGCCTCGCAACGGAGTTCGTGCGTGTAGGCGGGATACTTCGCGGATTCTCAGCAGCGTTTCAGTCTTTGTTGGGGTACATGGGTGTCGTTGGCAATGAGAGAGCAGACAGACTGGCTGGCTCTGCCGCTATATCAGAAGGCCAGCCAATGGACAGAGCTGACATCGTGAACGTCCTTATAGAGCGTGGCCGCAGAGAAGACCTTCATCTAAACCAATCCACGCCAACTACTAGATTGCGAGAACTGGGTTTGAAGATTGGTGTGGCAAGAAAAGAACGGTATATACGAGTCGGCTCATCAATCAAAATAGAACTGGTACGGCCAGTGGCTGGACGCTGTTGGAGATATTGCGAAGGAGATCGGAGCATCCATGGACATGTCCGGAGTGCAATGAAGATATTCCAAACTGAAACTGAAACTAAAATGACATCGGTTCTCTCTCTCTCTCTACTGTCTTTAGATTGTGGCTCCTCTTAAGCTCAGGGCAGCAACAAAAGCACAACAAATCTTTTCTATTTGGGCTGCCATCTTTATTGCGCTCGAGCTGTGAATCAGTTCTTTCAGTCCCTGTTCTGCTATTTTTCTCCAGATCTTCCACGTTTTTTTTTTACTTTCTGTGATCTTCTCCCTCTTTCTCTTTACGTTTATTCTTTACGACCAATTTTAATCACTCTTTGTGATATGTTTGATCTTGCTAAGAACGTGTATACGTTGCACATTGGTTTGGTGGCCCCTAAACGCATCAACTTCTACACATTTAGGACACGTGCATCCGATTTCAGCCAAACCTCCTTAGCCGCCTCTTACGACATTCGTGGCAGGTAACAGTGGTTCTGTTTTTTTGAATCCTAAAATTTGGGACCCGGTAACCACTCGGGCGTCTTCTGTGGTCAATCTGAGTGCTGATTTCATAACATAATGAGACTCCTTGCGTATCAGACATCCGATCCATCTCCAGCATCACTTTTGAATGATAGTACTCATATTCTCTTGCCCACATATTGCAGCAGTTCTTATGATGTCAGTTTAGTAACCAATATGTAAAAATCGATCTCTCTATCTTATTCTATCTGCCGTATGATTTCCAGAGTAGCACGAGATTGAGTCCCTGTTTCCTATCGCCAGTTGTTAAAGACGACTTACAAAAGTTACTCGCGGGACCGGCGACCCAACACTGTAAAACATAAACGGACACCGCTGCACCCAAGTTAAAATTGTGTTTATTTTTATTATTGTTGGTGCAAGTTAACGTTACCAAGGGACATAACTAATGCGTTACCTCAAGGGACATAATTAATGTTTACCTCAGGGACATAATAAATGCTATACCTCAGGTGACATAATTAATGCTTACTCAGGGAGATCATAAAGCTTTACCTCAGGGGACGTAATTAATGCTTTACCTGAGGTGACATAATTAATGCTTTACCTCAGGGGATATAATTAATGCTTTACCTCAGGGGAGATCATTAATGCTTTACCTCAAGGGAAATAATAAATGCTATACCTCAGGTGACATAATTAATGCTTTACCTTAGGTGACATAATTAATGCTTTACCTCAGGGGACATAATACATGATTTACCTTAGGGGACATAATTAATGCTTTACCTCAGGGAAAATAATAAATGCTATACCTCAGGGGACATAATTAATGCTCTACCTGTGTAGTAGAAATGTTAAGTTTTGATGTAGAAATAGTCCAGATCACAGACTCTGTACACGGAGGCGTGGTCAGGCTTCCTTGGTAGCGGTAATAGTCGAATGGTACTGAGAAAGGAGATCGAGACTTGGAATGGTTCAATCTACCTTATCATCTGTAGGGGAAGGGAAGGAAAGGAAGCAATGTTGAAAGTTGCAATGTCGATCTTCAAGTATGATGATAGTGTGTCGTATTCATAGGTTAAATAAATGGGAAGGTAACAATACATTACTGTGACGCATGCAATCATTGAGTGATGAATACATTACTGTGACGCAAGCAATCATTGAGTGATGAATACATTACTGTGACGCAGACAAGCATTGAGATATGAACACAATTACTGTGACGCAGACAAGCATTTAGAGATGAACACAATTACTGTGACGCAAGCAATCATTGAGTGATGAATACATTACTGTGAGCAAGCAATCATTGAGTGATGAATACTTTATTGACGCAGATAAGCATTGAGATATGAACAATTACTGACGCGACAAGATTTAGAGATGAACACAATTACTGTGACGCAAGCAATCATTGAGTGATGAATACATTACTGTGACGCAAGCAATCATTGAGAGATGAACACAATTACTGTGACGCATGCAAGCATTGAGAGATGAACACAATTACTGTGACGCAAGCAATCATTGAGAGATGAACACAATTACTGTGACGCAAGCAATCATTGAGAGATGAATACATTACTGTGACGCAGACAAGCATTGAGAGATGAATACATTACTGTGACCCAAGCAGGCAATGAGAGATGAACACAATTACTGTGACGTGGGTACATATTAAGAAGTGCACACATTACTCTGAATGGTCGATTATATAAAAACAATTGTAATGCCATTAATGAAAACACAATTTATTACCATATAAGTTTATAATCAAACAACTTAAGAAATGCAAATTTACAACTTGCTATTTTAAAAAATAAATTGAGAAAATAATAGAAGATGGCAAAGTTTAGATGATACAACACATATAGTTGCAAACAACACACTCACTTACACGCAACACACTCACTTTCACGCAACACACTTACTTGTACACAACACCTTATGCACACAACACACTGACTTGCATATAACACACTTAGTTGTACACAACACCTTACTTGTACACAGCACACTTACTTACACACAACACGCTTACTTACACACAACACACTTACTTACACACAATACACTTACTTACACACAACACACTCACACACAACACACTTACTTACACACAACACGCTTATTTACACACAACACATTTACTTACACACAACACACTCACACACAACACACTTACTTACACACAACACGCTTACTTACACACAACACACTTACTTGCATTGCGAATGTTATCAAAATTGTTAAGAAATGTGTCAAGAATTTTATTAGCTGGACCTAACTGGTGAGAAATAAAATCAAAGACAAAAGTTGAAAACACTGATACCAACGCAGAGTCCGATTAACCATTCCGCTTTAGGAGCTTCTAACAGGCCATCAGCATTTTTAGATGAAAGAAAACCTGTATATTAGCCTTTTCACAAGCGATCTTCTTTTTCTTTTTCACGTTCGTTCTTTACGACCAATTTTAATCACATTTTGTGATATGTTTGATCTTTTCCAGGCAGCTCGTCATTGAGGGCCAGTGGGCCCAGTCCCACCAATAAGCGAAAGGGGAATAACTCCCGGAATAGTAAAGCAAAAAAACCATGACTTTTCCGAAAATTTGTGTCTGGCCACCAAGAAAATGAGCAATGATCCGCCACCGATCTTTTCCAAGAACGTGTATACGTTGCTCATTGGTTTGGGAGGTCCCTAAACGCATTGACTTCACAGTTTAGGGACATGGCATCTGAATCACAAGCGATGATGAAAACAACCTCAGACTTGTTCTGCTGCACCTCTGGTGTGTGCGGAGGTGACTGTAGAGTCCAATTCTAGAACACAATCCACAACCACAGATGGGGATACATGATCAAGGTTACATACGTGCGTGTCGTGGGTGTCGGGTACGCGTGGTGTCGTGGGTGTCGTGATGTCGTGTGGTGTCGTGCGTGTTGTGTATTCTGTCTTTTCGCACAGCTCGTTTTCTCTGTGCCTTAGCGGCACGACGATTCACAGCTTATGTAGGTTCCTCTTGTGTTGTTACAGAGCCATATTTGGCGATCTTGCGCCAGGGATTCCCAAGACGTAGTGTCTATATCGCAACATTTCAGAGACACATTTACTTACGTATAAGACTATCAATGTTGAACTTCGGTGAGTAACCATTTTGCCCTTACCTTTTCTTTAAACTGAAGATCCCAATATTAGTAAGATAGATTTACTCATTATAGAAGGTTTGACTAAATAATTGTAGTGCAGACATTAGTAATACATAACTAAATATTAGATAATTAGATTAAACCCTGACCGCCGACAATAAAAGGCGACTATCTCAGACGAAAAATCGAAAATTCCTGTTTCTTCTTCTTCTTCTTCTTCTTGAGTCTGTTCTTTACGACCAACTTCTAATCACTCATTGTGATATGTTTGATCTTGCCAAGAACGTGTATACGTTGCACATTGGTTTGTAGGCCTCTAAACGCATAGACTTCTACACGTTTAGGACACCTGCATCCGATTTCAGCCAAACCTCATTAATTGCCTCTTACGACATGTGTGGCAGGTAGATGCGGTTGTATTCTTTACACCCCAAATTTGGGCCCCGGTAACCAGTCGGGCGTAAATTCCTGTTTAATGGGGGCTGATTTTTGTATATGTTTGAAAGAACACTGCACTTTTTTGGGTGCAATTTTACTCAATTCTATGCTTTCATGGTTATTTATTGATGAAAAATGTTAATAATATTGATATTCTTTAGCAGGGGCGGCTCGTCATTAAGGGCCAGTGGAAAGGGGGAATAACTTCCCGGAATAGACAAATAATAGAAAATACTCAAAACACCATGATTTTTCCAAAATTTGATCTGGCCCCACTGAGAAAAAAATACCACGAGCCGCCACTGTTCCTTAGTGTTAAACTAAACTTGTAACATAATATAATCTTGATTTAGCATGTAGTGTTGCTTTTAAATGAATTTATATAGGTGAAGTCATAATATATATAGAACAATACTGGGATACTGACAGTAGCGGTCTTAAGTCCTCGAATTTTTAACCTGAGCCTGCTGGCCTTTTGTTATCAGAGGCTACGAGTAAACATTAGTTAGACTAGAGTAAACATTAGACTAGAGTAAACATTAGACTAGAGTAAACATTAGTTAGACTAGAGTAAACATTAGTTAGACTAGAGTAAACATTAGATAGACTAGAGTAAACATTAGTTAGACTAGAGTAAACATTAGTTAGACTAGAGTAAACATTAGTTAGACTAGAGTAAACATTAGTTAGACTAGAGTAAACATTAGTTAGACTAGAGTAAACATTAGTTAGACTAGAGTAAACATTAGTTAGACTAGAGTAAACATTAGTTAGACTAGAGTAAACATTATTTAGACTAGAGTAAACATTAGATAGACTAGAGTAAACATTAGTTAGACTAGAGTAAACATTAGTTAGACTAGAGTAAACATTAGTTAGACTAGAGTAAACATTAGTTAGACTAGAGTAAACATTAGATAGACTAGAGTAAACATTAGACTAGAGTAAACATTAGTTAGACTAGAGTAAACATTAGTTAGACTAGAGTAAACATTAGATAGACTAGAGTAAACATTAGACTAGAGTAAACATTAGACTAGAGTAAACATTAGTTAGACTAGAGTAAACATTAGTTAGACTAGAGTAAACATTAGTTAGACTAGAGTAAACATTAGATAGACTAGAGTAAACATTAGTTAGACTAGAGTAAACATTAGATAGACTAGAGTAAACATTAGATAGACTAGAGTAAACATTAGATAGACTAGAGTAAACATTAGTTAGACTAGAGTAAACATTAGATAGACTAGAGTGAACATTAGTTAGACTAGAGTAAACATTAGATAGACTAGAGTAAACATTAGATAGACTAGAGTAAACATTAGTTAGACTAGAGTAAACATTAGTTAGACTAGAGTAAACATTAGTTAGACTAGAGTAAACATTATATAGACTAGAGTAAACATTAGTTAGACTAGAGTAAACATTAGTTAGACTAGAGTAAACATTAGTTAGACTAGAGTAAACATTGACGATGAAAAGGCAATGACAGCAATAAAAGGTACCTTGAATAACAGTCCAATGACAGCCAGATCGAATTGCTTGCTCGAGGTGTACCTGTGGAAGAGTATATGAGAAGATGACGGTGAGGAGACGTGTTGTGGAGGTGAAGAAGATTGTGAGACGTGAAGTGTGTAAAGTGAAGAGTGTAAAGTGAAGTAGTCTAAGTGAAGAGTGTAAAGTGAAGATGTAAATGAAGAGTGGAAGTGAAGAATGTGAAGTGAAGACAGTAAAGTGAAGAGTGTGACGTGAAGAGTTGAGTAAGACAGTAAAGTAAAGAGTGTGAAGTGAAGAGTGTGAAGTGAAGACAGTAAAGTGAAGAGTGTAAAGTGAAGAGTGTGAAGTGAAGAGTGTGAAGTGAAGAGTGTAAAGTGAAGACAGTAAAGTGAAGAGTGTAAAGTGAAGAGTGTAAAGTGAAGACAGTAAAGTGAAGAGTGAAATGAAGGTGTAAGTAAAGACAGTGAAGTGAAGAGTTAAAGTGAAGAGTGTAAAGTGAAGACAGTAAAGTGAAGAGTGTAAAGTGAAGGGTGTAAAGTGAAGACATTAAAGTGAAGAGTGTAAAGTGAAGAGTGTTAAAGTGAAGACAGTTTAAAGTGAAGAGTGTAAAGTGAAGAGTGTAAAGTAAGACAGTTTAAGTGAAGAGTGTAAAGTGAAGAGTGTAAAGTGAAGACATTAAAGTGAAGAGTGTAAAGTGAAGAGTGTAAAGTGAAGAGTGTGAAGTGAAGAGTGTAAAGTGAAGAGTGTAAAGTGAAGAGTGGGAAGTGAAGAGTGTAAAGTGAAGAGTGTAAAGTGAAGACAGTGGAAATGAAGAGTGTAAAGTGAAGAGTAGTGAAGAAGTGAAGTGAAGAGTTAATGAAGAGTGATGAAGAGTGTGAAGTGAAGACAGTAAAGTGAAGAGTGGAAGTGAAGAGGTGTGAAGGTAAGATGAAGATGTGAGAGATGAAGAGGAATAAAGAAGACAGTGAAAAAGTGAATAGTGGAAGTGAAGAGGTAAAGTGAAGACAGTGAGTGAGAGTGTAAGTGAAGAGGTAAAGTGAAGACAGAAAGTGAAGAGTGTAAATGAAGAGTGTGAAGGAAAGTTAGATAAAGACAGAAAGTGAAAGTGGAAGTGAAGAGTGAAAAGTGAAGACAGTCAAGTGAAGGGGTGAAGTGAAGAGGTGAAGTGAAGAGTGTGAAGTGAAGACATTAAAGTAAAAGAGTGTGAAGTGAAAGAGTGGGGAAGTGAAGGGAAGGGAAGAGGGATGAAGAGGAAGGAAGAATTTGGGAAGAGTGTAAATAAGAGGGGAAGGGGAAAAGAGGGGGAAGTGAAGAGTGTGAAGTAAACAGTGTAAAGTGAAGAGGGAAAGGGTGCGGGTGGGAAGTGCAGAGGGGAAGTAAAGACAGTAAGTGAAGAGGGAAGTGAAGAGGTGAAGTAAAGAGTGTGAAGAAGACAGTAAAGTGAAGAGGAAGTGAAGAGTGTGAAGTAAGATAGTAAAGTGAAGATTGGGAAGTGAAGGGGTGAAGTAAAGACAGTAAAGTGAAGAGTGGGAAGTGAAGAGTGTGAAGTAAAGACAGTAAAGTGAAAGTGGAAGGCAGAAATGAAAAGGAAAGTGAAGATTGTAATAAAGACAGAAAAAGTGAAGAGTGGAAGTGAAGAGGTCTAAAAGCTAAGATGAAGGATGTAGCAGAGATTTTGACATGGAGGAATAAAAACAATTGGAAATAATTGAATTAGTTTAGACCATAATGAATAAATGAGAGTGGAGGGAGTGGGGAGGTGGGGAAAAGAGGATGCGAGTATAAAAAGAGCCGAGTATGAGAGAAATCAAGGATGAGTAGAGACTTTGATGTGGAGGTGAAGATGAGGTTAGACAAGGATAGGAAAAGGAGATGAGGGGATTGAGGAGAGGTGAGAATTAGAAGTGGTAGTAATGAGTGGAGAGGAGTTAATTGATTGATTGATTGATTGGTTTATTTGATTGATTTGATAAGAACATTGGAGAAGACTGGCACCAGATGAGAGCTTGAGAAAGTAAAAACACACAAAAATGAAAAAGGTTTATACGAGAGACACAATTGATATACAAGCAACATTTCAAGAAAAAGCGAAAGAAAAAGGACAGTGGATCCAAAAGGAGAGTAAATCTCCATCAAGATGGTAAATGGAGGCTACCTCTAAAGGAGAGAAACTCCATCCAAGATGGTCAATAGGAGGCTACCTCTAAAGGAGGAAATTCTATCCAAGTGGAATGATGGAGAATTCTCAAGATGGAAATGGCTACCTCTAAAGGAGAGAAATTCTATCCAAGATGGTCAAAAATCGGAAGGGTACCTCTAAAGGAGTGAAATTCTATCCAAGATGGTCAATGGAGATATTATGAGACTAGAGTAAACATTAGATAGACTAGAGTAAACATTAGTGAAATCTAAAAAAAAGTTTAGTAAAACTAAAGTAAGCATTGACGATGAAAAGACAGTAAAAGGTCCCTGAATAACAGTCCAGTGACAGACTCAGCTAATTTCTTGATCGATTTTAGTATCGAATCTTGAGACTTGACTCTGCTATGTACAAGGTGGACCTGTGGAAGAGTACATGAGAAGATGACCGTGAGGAGACGTGTTGTGGAGGTGAAGAAGATTGTGAGAAGTGAAGTGTGTAAAGTGAAGATTGTGTAAAGTGAAGAGTGTAAAGTGAAGAGTGTAAAGTGAAGAGTGTAAAGTAAAGATAGTAAAGTGAAGAGTGTGTAAAGTGAAGAGTCTGAAGGGAAGAGTGTAAAGTAAAGATAAAAAAGTGAAGAGGGGAAAGTGAAGATAAAGAAAAATGAAGGTTAAAAAAAGTTAAAATAAATTAAAGTAAGATGTAAAGTAAAGAATGTAGTAAATATTAAAGTGAAGATATTAAAGTTAAGAGTGAAAAAGAAAAAATTAAAAAAAGGGGGAATGAAGAGTGTGAAGTAAAGACAGAAAAAGTGAAATGTAAAGTTAAGGGAAAAGTAAGATGTAAAGAAAAAGGGGTTTAAAGTAAAAGTAAAGTGAAAATGGGAAGGAAGAAGGTGAAGTAAGGTTAAAAAAGGTTAAAGTAAAGGGGGAAATGAAGAGTGTAAAGTAAAGAAGTAAAGTAAAGTTAAAGGGAAGATGAAAAGTAAAGACGTAAAGTGAAGGTGAAGGAGAGTGTAAAGTGAAAAGGTAAAGTGAAGAGTGTAAAGTAAAAAAGAAAGTGAGGAAAAGTGAAGAGTGTAAAGTGAAAATTAAAAGTGAAGAGTGTAAAGTAAGGTGTAAAGTAAAAGTGAAAAGTAAAGAGGGGGAAGTGAAGTTTTTGTGAAAGAAGTAAATAAAGAGTTGGAAAGGGACAGTGTGAATGGGTGGTAAAGAGGGGGAAAGGGAAGAGTGTAAATAAGACTGAAGTGAAGAGTGGGGGGAAGGTGTAAGTAAAGACAGTAAATGAAAGGGGGAAGGAAGGGGGAAGAAAAAAGAAAAGGGAAGGTTGAAGTGAAAGGGGGGAAGGAAATTAAGTAAAGACAGTGGTAAGGTGGGAAGGAAGGTGAATAAAGACAGTAAATAAAAGTGGGAAGGAAGAGTGTGAATAAAAGACATGAAATGAGAGGGGGAAGGAAGAGTGGGTAAGAATGTAAAGAACTGTAAAGAAAAGAGGGGTAAGTGAAGTAAGTGAAGGTGTAAAAAAAAGTGTAAAAGTGAAAGGGGAAAGGGGAAAAGAGTGAATGAAAATGAAAAAGTAAGAGGAAATGAAAATAAGTGAAGGGAGGGTGGGGGAAGTGAAAGGAAAAAAAAGATGTGGGAAAAAATTGAATGAAGATTAAGAATGAAAAGGGGGGGACGTGAGTGAGGAGGTGGGGAAAAGAGGATGCAGTATAAAAAAAGGGGCATGAAGAAATCAAGGATGGTAGAGACTGATGTAGGTGAAGATGAGGTTAGACAAGGATGGGAAAAGGAGATGGGTTGAGGAGGTGAGAATTAGAAGTGGTAGTAATGAGTGGAGAGGAGTTAATTGATTGATTGATTGATTGATTGATTTGATGAAATTAAAGATTAATGAAACTTAAAGGAAAAAAAAAATGAAAAAAGGTTTATAAAGGGGGAAAAAACAAAATTTAAGAAAACACAAAAAATGGACATCAAATGCATCCAAAGTGGGGAATCCTCCCGATGGTCCCAATGGGCTCCTCAAGGAAAAACCATCCCAAGATGGTAAAAGGAACCCCCTCTGGGAAAAAATTCATCAAGATGGTCAAGGGGGGCTACCCCTAAGGGGAAAATTCCCTAAGATTAATGGAAGCACCTCTGGGAGAAAATTCCCTCCCCAAAATGGTCAATGAAACTACCTCTAAAGGGGAAAGAAATACATCCAAATGGTCAATGGGGGCTACCTCTAAAGGTGGGAAAATTTTACCAAAAATTCAAAATTAATTTTTCCTCTTCCGTTTACAAGGGCTGCTTTCTACCGTTCTTTTTGGGGGAAATCCTCAATCTTATCCCTGGAAAAATTTCTTTCTCTTCCACAAAGTTCGTTTGGGGTCTCCAGGTCACCCCTTTCTTGAACCCCTGCATCCCCTTTTATTCGTTGTAATTCTCCTCAAGGTGTCCCAACATATCTCCCTCTTCTCTTTCTTATAAAAGTTGTCAATGGTTAAAGCAGTCTCTGAATTCATCACTTCTCCAAAACTTTTATTTATATTCTTATTTTTTGACATTTTTTTCAAAAATTAAACTTTCTATATCTTTGTCATTTCCAATCCCTGGGATATTTGGATTAAAACAACATTTGTTGAAAAATTCTTAATTTTGTTTTAAACTATATAACTTTAGTTCCTTTTTATTTAGACTTTAAAAGCTGATGTTCTTTGCCAATTTATATAATTTTTTTTTAACATTTCTGTAATCAAAATTTCTAAAATGGTGAACTGCTCTGATATTTTTATCATTTTGATTATGTAATTCATTATTTTCCAAAGTGTCCATTATATTTGTTTTTTATAACGATAACTTTTGATCTATAGATGACAAGTTGTCTGTTTTTTTTTATATTTTTGGGTTTTCTATTTAAAAAGGCAATTCATCTGCAAAAAAAAATCTTCAGTTGACTATTTGATACCCAATCGATGCCAGTTTCGCCCCTGCAACATACTAAGGAACTAGCCTACCTCGAAAGGAGAGAAATATTCATCCAACATTGTCAAAAGAAACTCTAAAGAAACTCTAACGAAACTCTAAAGAAACTCTAAAGAAACTCTATAGAGACTATAGAACTCAAGAACTAAAAACTCTAAAGAACTCTTAACTCTCAAACTCTAGAAACTCTAAAGAACTCTAAAAACTCTAAGAAACTAGAAATCTTAAAGTCAAGAATCTCTGAAGAAACTAAGAAACTCTAAAGAAACTCTAAAAAGCCAGAAACTCTATAGAAACTCTAAAGAATCTCTAAAGAAACTCTAAAGAAACTCTAAAGAAACTCTAAAGAAACTCTGAAGAAACTCTAAAGAAACCTAAAATCTAAAGAAACTCTAAAGAAACTCTACAAAAACTCTAAAGAAACTCTAAAGAAACTCTAAAGAAACTCTAACGAGATTCTGAAGAAACTCTAAAGAGAATCTTAAGAAACTCTAAAGAATCTCTAAAGAAACTCTAAAGAAACACTGAAGAAACTCTAAAGAAACTCTAAGAAACTCTAAAGAATCTCTAAAGAAACTCAGAAACCTAAAGAAACTATAAAACTGAAGAAACTCTGAAGAAACTCTAAAGAAACTCTAAGAAACTCTAGAACTCTAAAGAAACTCTAAAGAAACTCTAAAGAAACTCTAAAGAAACTTTAAAAAACTTAAAGAAGCTCTACAGAAACTCTATAGAAACTCTAAAGAATCTCTAAAGAAACTCTAAAGAAACTCTAAAGAAACTCTGAAGAAACTCTAAAGAAACTCTAAGAACCAAAGAAACTCTGAAAGAAACTCTAAAGAAACTCTAGAAACGAAACTCCAAATAAACTCTAAAGAAACTGAAATGTCTATGACGATCTTACATAAAGTTAGCAAATCCTACCTCCAAAGGAAATAATTTGCCATCGATGCTATGTTCCGATCCTCGGGTTGAATTGCCACCCCAATGGAAGTGGAGCTGCTCCAGTTTGTACTTGTAAGGCAAGTTTCCACCCTGTAGAATTACATCTCCATCAGCGACTATCACTTCAGCTGTGGATTGCAAGAGCGGTGATCATCGATTTTACTACTATTGTTTTAAGTTATATTGTGATTGATTGATTAGTAGACCCATCATCATTACACTTCGATGATTAATCGTGTGTTCTTCGATCTCTTTCTTACACAGGAAGAGCTCAGCGGCAGTACAGTAACTCTGCCATAATTTAGAAAATGTTAAAAATATTTTGTAAGAATTTTTTTTTGAACTTCTCCAATGAAATTTTTCAAAGTGTAATTTACCCATGTACCATGTCACATCTAAAATATTTGTGGGTCTAAGTTGGATTCGAACTCCAGAATTAGCAGGACTTGTGATTACTAGCAAAGCGTGTTATCGACTTCAGTATCGGTGCTCTGATGATGATAATGAAAGATTTCATTAAACAGTGACATCATTCCAGATAGACCCATAAGGGCTCAATCTCCCCCAACAGATGTCCAAAGTTATGCATACTGATGGTTCCTCTGGCTCGCTGGTTAAACACATTCCTCTCTCTGCCCCTCAACCACCGAGTTCTACTTGTATAACGTGCAATTCCAAACTCCTTAAATTGCTGGATTAACTCAACGTCATATTTAGTGTGCTCATCCAACAGACAGTCGCCAATAGACCGAAGAACATCCCCCTTATCCATCATAAACTCCACAACAACCGAAGCTTTCGATGCAAGCCTATCCGCTCTTTCGTTGCGGGAATACCCGCATGTCCCGAATAGTTGATCCAAGTAAGCCTTTGAAGGTTTTAAATCTCCATTGATGACATTCACGCACACTGCATCTCGTCATTCTGGATCATCTTCTGAAGCATCAACTGAGAGTAAGAAATAAGAACAGTCACAATCTTCTACTTCTTCTACTTCTTTCTTCTGGGACAGCATCATCTTCATCGACCACTCTATAACCTGTGCTTATGGAGTTTGGCTGGACACATCATCTTCATCTAACGTTCTATACCTGCTGCCTTGTGGGTTTTGAGCTGGGGACAGATCATCTTCATCTAACGTTCTATAACCTGCTGCCTTGTGGGTTTTTGCTGGGGACAGCACCATCTTCATCTAACGTTCTATAACCTGTTGCCTGTGGAGTTGTGGCACCCTTTTGTTCTTTGGCTTGTGGAGTTTGGCTGGGGACAGCACCATCTTTATCGAACGCTCTATGACCTGTTGCCTTGTGGAGTTTGGCCTGCTGCCTTGTGGGTTTTGGCTCTTGACAGCACCATCTTCATCAAACGCTCTATATCCTGCTGCCTTGTGGAGTTTGGCTGGGGACAGCACCATCTTCAATCAAACGCTGCCTTATAAACCATAGCTTTGGCCTTGTGGGTTGTGGCTGGGGACAGCAAAAGGCTAACGGATAGCGAACCTAGTAAACGCTGGTCTAAATCGAACACACCACCGAAAGATAAGCAAGTGAGCTCCAATATGTACTGAAGGCTGTGTCCGTACATCTGTTCTTGTTGTTTGGCTGCTTCTGTATCACAGTAGAATGATAAAACCGATAAGAACGATCACGAGAGAGAGAGAGAGAGAGAGAAAGAGAGAGAACGCACTATATTGACCACTTGTTAACCACTCTTTGTGTTTTGTATGTGATCCGAGTCAAAGAGCGATTGTACGTAGTGAAAGTTATGCGTCTACGAGCAGGGCAGCACATCCGATTTCTGCGACGCTTTTTTATTTACTAGGGTAACTTCTCTAGGTCCTGTCCTCAATCACCTCAACATGCCTTGTAGGTCGCAGAGTCGCAGTGTTACTATTCTTTGCTTCCCTTGAGGGCCCTTTTTCGACCCAGCAGCACTTGAGCTTTCAGCTCTTCGGCTCAGTGCCATGGACATCGTAACCCTTCGGTTCGGTGCCACGAACACCGTAAATCTGGGGAATATGTGGTTTTTTCTGTCATCCCGCGGAATTGAACCCGCACACACAAAGGGATAGTAACCCGTAGTCCAACGCGCTACGAACACGCTGGGCAGACGCTCCTTTGAGGGCTCTTAAAAGCCATCGTAAGCGGAGTCCCAGAGATCAAATGAATGGCAGCGTTAACTAAGTCAACCTTCTTCCTCATTCTGGAAATAGTTGTTCTATATGCTATCTTTCTCTCTGCAACAGCCCTACCACGCATGCTAGCCAAAAATAGCTTGACGTCTCACCACGATGCACAGACCCATCAGTATAAATAATAGCAACATCATCAATCCTTGTGGACCAAACGCAACACTACATGACTTTGAATTGGGCGCCTTTTTACCAGGAGTCACACTAAAGAGCGTTTATTATTCTAAAACCAAAAAGGCCTGTAAAAACATGGCTTTGTCCCGGTACACTAAGAGTTAAACACTTGTCTAGGACAAAATAAAAGTAAATTAAGCTAATTTACAGTATCTGGCCCCTGACTAAGACACAAGAAAGAAAGATTACAACATGTGAAATGAGATGTCCAAGAAAATCTGTCAACGTTACAAGGAGAGATAGAGTGAGAAACGAGAATATCAGAAGCATCGTTGGTACTATACCATGCATACAGTACATCAAGAAGCAAAGAATCAAGTGGTTCGGACATCTAATGAAAATGGAACCACATTTACTACCATCACGTGCCTACAATAATCGACACTCAGGGCGCAGTGCACGAGGCAGGCCAAGAACACGATGGATAGATAACATCTCAGAGTCCTGCGAAAGCATGGACTGACAACGTCAAACGCAACACACATGGCACAAGATAGAAAACTAACTCTCCCCACCCTGCTTCACGGCAAATGTGGTTCAGAAAAGATAAGATAAGACAGTACCTGTATGACCGCCAGTGTTCTTCACTATCATCTTAATATTTCCAGTAACAATGTATTCGCTGAGGTCAAATGGCTTCAGATCTGGATCATAGATCGTCTCCCTGGTATCCACGTTTACGGGAGATTGTTTTTTCCAGCACAGTCAGGAAGTTCTTATACCAGTTCTTAGGTCCTAATCAAAGTGAGCATAGATTAGTTTGTGATATATGAAGAAGCTAAAATATAATCAACTTACCATACCCATAATCTGGATCGGTTCAAGTCTACACTAAACGATTATCAAGATGGTCTATTTTAATTAGAGGTGTTTATCAAGCAAGTTATATGTTGTCAAATTAAACACATTTTAAAATAGTACAATTTGCTAACAATTAGTGAAAAGTTACCATCAAATGTTCTACTTCTTTGGTCATCACACTGTTACCAGGATGTTGCCCAGTGGCCAGGGTTTCTGTTTTTTTCTTTCGCTGTTCTGATTGTTATTTTGCTTTTTGACAGGGTTCTGCAAATTTTCACTCTTTAAAAATACTTCGCGCGTGGAGTTCGACGTAACGTTAGACGCTACTATTACTTACTACGTTTTCCTACCAGCTCCTCGTGGAGCATAGAGCATGAACATCTGCTTGCCACCTTATCCTGTCTCTGGTGGATGTTTTGTTTTGGCTTCTTAAGATAGTCCAGCATCCTTCATTTCCACAAGAAGACTCCGTCTCCAGGTCTGTTTAGAATGTCCCTATATCCGTTTTCCGTGAGATCCTCCGCTCAAGTGCTTCTCTAGTGACACTCACCTGTGTCTTTTGAAAGATATGTCCGATTCATCGCCCTTTTTTCCCTCTTAACCTGGGTCATCACAGGTTCCTGTCCTTTTCTTATCGACAGGGCTGTATTTGCAACTTTGTCATACCATCTCAGTCTGAGAGTACGCTAAAGACATCTGTTGATAAAGGTCTGAATCTTTTTGTATTAAACTTAGTGGTATCTCCAAGCCAAACAGGTTTCATATTTGAACTGAATATCTTAAGTTTTGGCGCGCTTCACTAATTTTCTTTGCTAAAATGTTCCAATTGTTTTGAATTGAAAAATGTACTCCTGTTTTCTTTATATTCTTCTTCTGCAGTGATCTCTGGTCATGCTCTTAATTTATGGTGGACCACAAACTGGGTAGTCAGCTTCAGGTCTGTCAGGTTTCCCTAAAGTTTAGTTTTTAGGACGACTGGGTGTGGATACATCTGCTTCTCAGCTCACACAGGAAAGGCCAGTCTTGCAAAACATGCTCCGGTGTCTGATCCGTCTGCTGACACTGGCAGAGAGCTGTTTGACTTATTCCTAGTCTATATAAGTGTTTGTTGAGTCTGCAGTATCCGGTACGTAGTCGAAATATAATGACCTGGTCTGTTCTGATTAGGTCTTTGAGGAAGTCTTTTCCATAATCATATCCAGTGTTTGTCTTCCAGTCTACGGCAGATTTTCTCTGTATGAGTTTTGACTTCTTGAAAAGACAAGGGTTGTAAATTCGTGCTCTTGGCACTGCCCTCCTTAGCTAAGACAACGGCACTGTCATTGCCTACAATGCCATAGTCAGATGAAATTCACTGCAAGTGAATTTCTGCATTTTCTGAAAGCTGAGCAAGTTATATTATTAGGTTTTGTACTGTGATGCAGCGGATGTAGCTTCCTTTTTATTGCATATTGTCTATCCCCAGGTCGAAGTTGGAGTTGGCTGTCCACTCTTGCTGTTAAGTGTAGGGATCGGAGCTTTAATTTGCGTTCTAGGGCTAGATGAGTCTCCCTTGTTGTGTTGTATCCGTGTTTATGTAGTGTGGTCTTGATATTTTCTATCCATCTTTTTCTTGGTCTTCCCCTAGCTCTAGTACACGATCTCTTTTTATTGCATGCTGTTATTTGTGGTTGGGTGTATTTCATTCTCATTTCGCCCGAGTGGTTTCCTGGGCCCAAATTTGGGGTGTAAAGAATAGAACCACTGTTACATACCACGCATGTCGTAAGAGGCGACTAAGGATGTTTGACTGAAATCGGATGTATATGTCCTAAACATGTACAAGTCTATGCGCTTAGGGTCCTACCAAACCAATGTGCAACGTATACACATTCTTGGCAAAGATCAAACATAGCACAAAGAGTGATTAAAATTGGTCGTAAAGAACGAACGCAAAGAAGATGAATAGGAATTCTCATTAAATGTCCAAACCACTGCATTTGTTGTCTTTCGATGTATTCGGTGCATGAAGTTATGCGAAACACGAAAAACAAAGTATTATAGTTTTACAAAACAGAAACAGTGACGATAAACAGCAACGTTTCGACCAAAGGCCTTTATCAAGCAAACGATACAACAGGAGTGACGAATTTCAAAGAACACTACAGATGGACGATAACAGAAACATGCAGATACAGAAGGAATGATTCTCTAATCGTCCATCTATAGTGTTCTTTGAAATTCGTCACTCCTGTTGTATCGTTTGCCTGTTAAAGGCCTTTGGTCGAAACGTTGCTGTTTATCATCACTGTTTCTGTTTTTTTGTAAAACTATAGTACTCTGTTTGTACGTGTTTCGCTATTTTACCAAGTTTTACTGCAGTCTTCCTCCTTTTTCGATGAAGTTATGCCCACTCCTTATTATATTCATATTTAATCCTTTCTTGTCACTTTCATAAACTAATATGTATATATATCTCAAGAGAAAGTTATCTATTAATTTGTTTGAAATTGTTACCGTCTTTTCTGTCATTCTCGTAACTCCAATCTGAATGTAGAAGAAACACAGAGAAGTCATTTAGTAAATGATGTCCTATGTAACTCTTGACTATAGCATGACTTAGTAGTAGTAGTAGTAGTAGTAGTAATAATAGTAGCAGTAGTAGTAGTAGTAGCAGTAGTAGCAGTAGTAGCAGTGGTAGTAGTAGTAATAATAGTAGCAGTAGTAGCAGTAGAGCAGTAGTAGCAGTGTAGCAGCATGTAGCAGAGTAGTAGAGATGATGTTAAGTGGCAGTCAGAGTAGCAGTTGGTAGCAGTAGTAGCAGAGTGAGGCAGCAGTGGTAGTTGGTAGCAGTGAGCAGAGAGAGTAGTAGTAGTGAGCAGAGGTAGCAGTGTAGCGAGTAGGTAGCAGCATGAGGTAGCAGTGGTAGCAGTGTAGCAGGTAGAGTGTAGCGCAGTGTAGTGCAGAGTAGTAGTAGCAGTAGTAGTAGCAGTAGAGTGCAGTAGTGTAGAGCAGTGAGTGAGTAGTAGCAGTAGTAGTGTAGTAGTAGTAGTAGCAGTAGTAAGTAGTATAGTGCGTGTAGCAGTAGTAGCAGTAGTTGTAGCAGTAGTAGTAGTAGTAATGTAGTAGATGTGTTGTTGTAGATATAGTAGTAGCAGTAGTAGCAGTAGTAGTAGTAGTAGTATAGTAGTAGTTGGTGTAGTAGTAGTAGTAGTAATAGTAGTAGTGTGTGTAGTAGTTGCTAGTAGAGTAGAGTAGCAGTAGTATTCCTAGTAAGCAGTAACAGTAGTAAGCAATAGATCAGTAACAGCAGTAGAGCAGTAACAGCATAGCAGCAGTAAAACAGTAGTAGCAGTAACGCATTGCAGTAGTAAAAGAGTAGTAGCGATAGCGTAGTAATAGTAAGCAGCTAGCAGTATTAACACGTAATAGCAGTAGCAGTAGTAGTAAACGTCTAGTAGCAGTAGTAGTAGTAGCAGTAACAGCAGTATTAGCAGTAACAGCAGTATTAGCAGTAACAGTAGTATTATCAGTAACAGTAGTAACAACAGTAGTAACAGCAGTAGCAGCAGATTTATTCATTGGTTGACCACCAGAAACAGCTTACAACCTGCATTAGAACAAGCACATACAAGATCACTACATTTCCCATCCATAACACTTGTATTTAAAAAAAAAAAAATTTCGATCCAGAAGTACTTGAGCTGAAAGCTCTTCGGCTCTGTGTCATGGACATCGTAACCCTTCGGTTCGGTGCCACGAACACCGTAAATCTTTCGGAACCTGTAGTTTTTCTGCCTGTCCGCGGAGTTGAACCCGCACTCACAGAGGACTTGTCACCCGTAGTCCAACGCGCTATGAACACGCTGGGCACGCGGGCCCAACACTTCTAGAAAGAAGTAAATGGTGGAAGAGAAGAAGAAGACTACCCGATATTGTGGCAGAGACAACCAGCCTGTCCGTTTTCTCATCACCATCGACACACATGCGCCCGGGAACGAAGGTGTCATTCTGCCAATTGTTGATATTTGTAGCAGTCCTTGACTTCTTCTTCTTCTTCCAACGCTCCATATCGACCATTTGTTAACCACTCTTTGTAATTTGTATGTGATCTGAGACTAAAAGCGGTTTACGTTGTGTAAGTTATGCGCCTACAAGAAGGCTAGCACATCCGATTTCTGCAACGCTTTTTATTTTTAGGGTAGCTTCCCTAGGTCCCTACTACAGTCGTCGCTTCTGACATGCCTTTTTCTCCTTGTGGCCCCCGGCAATACCCGAGGGAAGCAAGCCCTTTGCCTTGTGAGTCGAAGGTCGAGGGTTCGAGTCCGGACCGCGCCATTTAGTGCAGTTTTTTCCAGAGACCACTAGGATTGTTGTTAGAGCTACGGAGTTCATGCTTGTACAATACTCTGACGAGGGCGAGCCAGTTCTGCGGAGAGGGACCGAGCCGTGTAGGGTAAAACCCAGTGCAATTAAGTCAATCCTTCGGCTTAAACCCATGTGCCCGTGACGAAGATAAGTATATTTCTGCAAGCTCTTGACGTTTGAGTAATGTAGTTTTACAAATTACAAAAACAATGACAAAATACAGCAACAGTTCGACCAACAAGGCCTTTATCAAGCAAACGAACAACAGGAGTGACAAATTTAAAAACAAATGGACGACCAAAAACAAACGTTTCTAATGAAAATCTGGGAATAAAAACGAATAACGAAATACATGTAGAACAAAAACACACATAAAAACTAGAAATAGAACGGAAGAGAAATCTAGTAATAATATAAAACTTGAATACATGCTTATACCCATACTTAGAAAGTATGTTCAGAAAATCACTCGCCAGCACGCCCTCACCAGCCAGTATAGGACCACTAACTCTGACAGAGTAAAACTTATCTTAACTTTCCACCCCATAGTTCACTGGTGAAAAATGTTTTATTCCGTCATCTGTTATCCTTAAGTCAGATCCTGAGACCCGTTCTGTCTTCCCCAACTATTCTTTGATGGCTTACAGATGGAGGACAGAAGTTTTAAGGATATGTTGGTACACAGTCGCCTTAAGTCCAATATCCAGACTCATTTTGGCACTCTTCAGTGTGGCCGTCGGCGTTGCAACACGTGTGCTTATGTGAGACAGACGCGTACTGTATCTTTTCCTTTAGCCACGTTTCTTATTGACGATGGTTTCACATGCGAGTCCGTAATCTTATCTATGCCATTATCTGTAAGCGGTGTAACAAGGCTTATATCGGCGAGACAGACAAGAGGCTCAGTGACCGATTCGCCTAACACTTGCGCGACATACGTCAATGCTCTGTGACCCCTGGAGCCCCGGATTTCAATGATATTGGCCATGTAGGAGCTCACGATGTCCAGGTCACAGCCATCCGATCATATTCCTCGGATGATCGTAGTCGATTTGTTCTGGAGAATCGGTTGATTTCTTTGTGTGGTACATTACGACCACGCGGGCTCAACGTATTACATTCTTATGCTTCTTAGTACTTTCTCTTCCCATGCTTTGTAATCTATATGGGTATATGTTGCATGTATTCATGTTATATATTTACTAGATGTTTCATTGTTTCTTTTCCTTTCTATTTCTAGTTTTTATGTGTTTTTTGTGTTACATTTATTTCGTTATTCGTTTTTATTCCAGATTTTCCTTAGATACGTTTGTATTTGGTCGTCCATTTGTGTTTCATTTTAATTTGTCACTCCTGTTTGTTCGTTTGCTTGATAAAGGCCTTGTTGGTCGAAACGTTGCTGTATTTTGTCATTGTTTTTGTAATTTGTAAAACTACAGTACTTGTAATTACGTGTTTTGCCAATCAAATTGTTTTACTGCAGTTCCATATATATATACTGAATATTACAACATCAGTACTAGACTTCATAAAGAAACAAGAAATTAAATGGTTCTGCCACGTAAGCAGATTACCAACATACAGTGCACATCAAAGAGCGATGTTGCTCAGATACAATGGGTACAACGAAAAAGGCCGGCCACGAAAAAGAGGGACCTCAGAGATAACAGAGGCAACGAAATACACTTTTTATGATGCGCACACAAGTTCCCGTTCTAGAAATCTCTTCTTATCCTGACGCTGTGAGGCAAAATAGGATTGCGGAAAGAAAGAAAAACATGCTCAGCATTTCCAACAAAATAAACACCGAATGCTGTTTTATATTTAACAAGAGGAGCAGCCTTGATCCCTAAAACACAAAGCGTAGACATGTGATAAAATCCCGTATCGTGTGATCTTTGTGTTTCATTAACATTTACTTTGACTATACCTTATTGTGTTTTGCCACAAATAATAAATAGTTTGTCTACCTACTTTAGTGTTGCACCTGCGCTAACTAGATCTTCATACTTGGCCCTGAATTAGTTTAAGAGATGTTTAGTAGGTTAGTTAGCGACTAAAAACTTTTGATGTAAAAATTCTGACTTTTGTAAAAACAGACAGAAAAATTAGCAAGGATACCAATATCAACATTATTCTTCTTTGTCCTCTCTTAACTCCCCTTGAAGCATAGTTAGTCTTTCCTCTTGGGCCTGTGGGCGCATAGGGCAGAGGTCATAGTTCTCCATGTCTCGCGGTTCGTTGCTATCTGTTTTAGGTCTTTAATGTTTACTAGGCCCATCGTTGAGCCTTCTCTGGTGATGGTTCTACGCAGAGTCTCTCTAGGTCTTCCTCGTTTTCTTTTTCCCTCTGGTGTCCATATGAGGGATTGGTAAGGAGTCTTCTCTCATCCATTCTAAGTGTGTGGCCGATGTAGTTCCAGCGCGCTTTCTTATAAAATTTGATACATTTTCTTGCTTGGTCTCTTGTCTTATTTGTGTATTAGATCTGAAATCTGACCATTTGAGGTTCAGTATTCTTCTAAGACATTTATTCTCAAAGTTATCTAATTTTCTTTCTAGAGTTTTTGTTGCTTTCCAACTCTCGCATCCATAAGTTAATACTGGAATCACACAAGAGTTAAAGATCTTTAATTTTAAGTGCTTGCTGAGTGAATTGGACTTCCATATATTTGACAATTTGTTAAAAGCACTTGAAGCATAGGCCATCAACAAATGTCCACCAACCAGATCTGTCTGGAGCATACCAGCTTAGTTCATTTCCAGGTATTTCCCTCCTCTTCTCTTTCACCCCTCGTCTCTCTAGATCGGACCCTGTCTCTCTTACCTCCTGGATTCCACTTTAAAGTCACATGTGGTGTCTGGTCTTTGCATTCTTAATGTATGTCCTCGACCGCCTGCCCAGCGTGTTCATAGCGCGTTGAACGACGGGTGACAAGCCCTCTGTGAGTGCGGTTAAATTTAGCGAGCTGGCAGAAAAACCACAGGTTCTCCAGATTTACGGTGTTCGTGGCACTGAACCGAAGGGTTACGATGTCCATGGCACCGAGCCGAAGAGCTGAAAGCTCAAGTGCTTCTGGATTGGGGAAAAAAATGCATGTCATAACCACATCCATCTCCTAAGTTGTATTTACTTGTTGATATTGTTGATGCATGTGCGGCGGGTAGTCCCAGCAATTTGGTATTCTCTGGTGGTCCCAGCAATTTGGTATTCTCTGATGGTCCCAGCAATTTGGTATTCTTTGGTGGTCCCAGCAATTTGTTATTCTCTGGTGGTCCCATCAATTTGTTATTCTCTGGTGGTCCCATCAATTTGGTTTTCTTTGGTGGTCCCAGCAATTTGGTATTCAGATTTGGTATTCTCTGGTGGTCCCAGCAATTTGGTTTCTTTTGTGGTCCCAGCAATTTAGTATTCTCTGGTGGTCCCAGCAATTTGGTTTTCTTTGGTGGTCCCAGCAATTTGGTATTCTTTGGTGGTCCAAGCAATTTGGTATTCTCTGGTGGTCCCAGCAATTTGGTATTCTTTGGTGGTCCAAGCAATTTGGTTCAATTTGGTATTCTCTGGTGGTCCCAGAAACTTGATATTCTCTGGTGGTCCCAGCAATTAGGTATTCTTTGGTGGTCCTATCAATTTGGTTTTCTTTGGTGGTCCCAGCAATTTGGTTCAATTTGGTATTCTCTGGTGGTCCCAGAAACTTGATATTCTCTGGTGGTCCCAGCAATTAGGTATTCTTTGGTGGTCCTATCAATTTGGTATTCTTTGGTGGTCCCAGCAATTTGGTATTCTTTGATGGTCCCAGCAATTTGGTATTCTCTGGTGGTCCCAGCAATTTGGTTTTCTTTGGTGGTCCCAGCAATTTGGTTCAATTTGGTATTCTCTGGTGGTCCCAGCAACTTGATATTCTCTGGTGGTCCCAGCAATTAGGTATTCTTTGGTGGTCCTATCAATTTGGTATTCTTTGGTGGTCCCAGCAATTTGGTTTTCTTTGGTGGTCCCAGCAATTTGGTTCAATTTGGTATTCTTTGGTGGTTCCAGCAATTTGGTATTCTCTGGTGGTCCCAGCAATTTGGTATTCTTTGGTGGTCCTATCAATTTGGTATTCTTTGGTGGTCCCAGCAATTTGGTATTCTTTGGTGGTCCCAGCAATTTGGTATTCTCTGGTGGTCCCAGCAATTTGGTATTCTCTGGTGGTCCCAGCAATTTGGTTTTCTTTGTTGGTCCCAGCAATTTGGTTCAATTTGGTATTTTCTGGTGGTCCCAGCAACTTGATATTCTCTGGTGGTCCCAGCAATTAGGTATTCTTTGGTGGTCCTATCAATTTGGTATTCTTTGGTGGTCCCAGCAATTTGGTTTTCTTTGGTGGTCCCAGCAATTTGGTTCAATTTGGTATTCTTTGGTGGTTCCAGCAATTTGGTATTCTCTGGTGGTCCCAGCAATTTGGTATTCTTTGGTGGTCCTATCAATTTGGTATTCTTTGGTGGTCCCAGCAATTTGGTTTTCTTTGGTGGTCCCAGCAATTTGGTTTTCTTTGGTGGTCCCAGCAATTTGGTTCAATTTGGTATTCTTTGGTGGTTCCAGCAATTTGGTATTCTCTGGTGGTCCCAGCAATTTGGTATTCTTTGGTGGTTCCAGCAATTTGGTATTCTTTGGTGGTCCCAGCAATTTGGTATTCTTTGGTGGCCCCATCAATTTGGTATTCTTTGGTGGTCCCAGCAATTTGGTATTCTCTGGTGGTCCCAGCAATTTGGTATTCTCTGGTGGTCCCAGCAATTTGGTATTCTCTGGTGGCCCCATCAATTTGGTATTATTTGGTGGTCCCAGCAATTTGCTATTCTCTGGTGGTTCCAGCAATTTGCTATTCTCTGATCTCAAAAAATTCTGAGAATTCTTCTGAGACATCTTCACTCAAAGTATCTTATGTGACTGTCTTATCTTGGTACTTGTTTTCCATGTCTCTGATCCATGTAGTAGAACTGAGTGCACATTTGATTCAATATCATACTTTTCTCTAATCTTGTTCAGCCTCACATCGTCAGGATAAGAGGAGCTTTATAGAACGGCTTCCGCCCGAGTGGTTACCGGGGCCAAAATTTGGAGTGTAAAGAATAGAACCACTGTTACCTCCTACGCATGTCGTAAGAACCGACTAAGGAGGTGTGGCTGAAATTGAATGCATGTGTCCTAAACGTGTAGAAGTCTATGCGTTTAGTGGCCTACTAAACCAATGTGCAACGTATACACGTTCTTGGCAAAGATCAAACATATCATAAAAGTGTTTTTTTTTTTTTCCCGATCCAGAAGCACTTGAGCTTTTCAGCTCTTCGGCTCGGTGCCATGGACATCGTAACCCTTCGGTTCGGTGCCACGAACACCGTAAATCTGGGGAATCTGTGGCTTTTTCTTCCATCCGGACACACAGAGGGATAGTCCCCTGTAGTCCAACGCGCTACGAACACGCTGGGCAGACGGGCTCACAAAGAGTGATTAAAATTGGTTGAAAAGAACGAACGCAAAGAAGAAAACGAGTGTTTGTGTGAGCTTCAAAAACAGTCTTTTTCGTCTTTTCTGCTATCTCTGAGGTCCACATTTTGCGGGACACCCTTTTTTGCTTTGTATGAACTGGATCCGAGTAGCATTGCTCTTTGAGGCGCACTGTCTGTTGGTAATCTGCTTATGTGGCCCTGACCATTTCTTTTGTTGTTTTTTGATGAAGTTCAGTACTGATGTTGTACTTTTACTTTTTCCTGATGTCTTCATTTCTAAACCGCTGTCTTCTTGATAACCCCAGCATTCTGCGTAGATACGTCATCTCTGTGTACTAGTCTTCTTCTATCGTTTGATGTTATCGTCCAGGTCTGGCACTGATAGCATAATGTTGGTGGTAGTTGTGCTGAACATTGTTTTTTTGTTTTCATGGTGACATGTTTGCATTTCTTCTTCTTCTGCGAACGCCCCATATCGACACTTTATTAAACCATTCTTTGTGGTTTGTACGTGATTTGAGTCTAAGAGTGACTGTGCGTTGTGCCAGTTATGCGCCTATGGGTACCTAGGAGAGCACATTGAATAGTTTGCCACGCTTTTTATTTACTAGGTTAGTTACCCTAGAACTGTGAGATGGGTAGGTTTGCCACCTGGGCGTCATCTTACTCGTGTAGGATGATCGGCGACCTAAAAGTATCGCCCTTCGCCAATGTTTGGGTTTATGTTTGCATTTCAAAATCAGAGCCTTATACCACAGAACATCAGGAAAGAAGGCGAGAGGCAGACCACGAAAAAGATAGTTAGATGGCATACAGTGCCGGATTAGCCTAGTAGCAGAAGTAGCAAATGCTACGGGCCCCGCGCTTCTGGGTGCACCGCGCCTATGGGAACAGAGATGAAAAGGAAAAAATAACCAAGATGTTATATAAAAACAGCAAGCTGTCTGAATTTTTTAGTGTCGTGTGTAATGGTGCTGAATCCAAAGAAATCGAAGCAGAAAATACAGAAGTCGGTCTCACTGTGTAGTAGATGAGAGCAGGCTAAAAAGAATCACCATTACCAATAATTACCATTAAGATCAGCAACTCTTCACGATTTAGCCACATTTTCCACAAGACAAACTGAAGTCGAATGTACAGCAAGTTCTCCCAATTTAGCCTACATCTTCAAGTCAAAGAGAGACAGAAAGCACAGCACATGGTTCCAATGTAGCAACATCTTCTACAAGTCAAAATCACAACGAAAGTAAATGTACCAACGATATTGATGAATGGCCAAGCAATAATCGAGGTTATTGATTGTGAATGGAAGTAGCGGGAAATGCAACATATGAACAGTGATTTTTGTTTTTAAAAAACATACGATAAAGAAAACAATCCACGATTTTGTCGAAAGTCGTTTTTCACATATACACATAAACCAACAAACAAAACTCATGTGAAAGATTGGTTGTGTTATTCAAATACTAAAGGACAACTTTTCTGTTTTGTTTGCAAGTTACTGATTCAGCTGTTCGTCACGTTTACGAAAAGAGGATTTGACGACTGGAAAACGCAAATAATTTGTTGAAAAGACATGAAGAAAGCACCTCCCATAGACAAGCGATAATTTTGCTGTTAGTTTACAAAAAGAAGAATGCGTGTGTCGATTCTCAACTTGTAAACCAAATTGAGACCGAAGAAATATATTTGACGGATACTTTTAGAGCGAATTACTTCAGTTATCCAATCTCTAGCAGTAACGAGGTCTTTCATTTCGGGGTAGTGATGAAACTATTGGTTCACCTAATAATGGAAATTATTTCGGTTTGTTGGAATTAATAGGCAAATTTGACATTTTTCTGGATCAGCATATAAATCCTTTTGCAAATAAAGGAAAAGGACATACATCATACTTATCAAAAACAACATGGGAGGAATTTATCCATCTAATTGCATCAAGCTTGCTGAATAATATTATTAGCGAAATTAAGAAATGCAAGTACTATTCCGTATCACTGGACTCTACTCCAGACATTTCGCATGTGGACCAACTCAATCTAATAGTGCGCTATGTTACCATCTGGACCAGTGGAAAGGTTTGTGAAGTTCTTGATATGGAAGGTCATACTGCTGAATAGCTCGCTGAAAGTTTACTTGATTTTTTAAAGAAAATGGCATTGATATCAAAGACTGTCGTGGTTAAAGCTATGACAATGCCAGCAACATGAGTGGAAAATACCACGGCTTACAAGCACACATTAGAGATAAATAAGTACGCAGAATACATTCCTGCTTTTCACATTCACTGAATTTGGTTGCTAAGTGGCTAGAATTGTATAGAAGCATCTATTTTTTTTATTTTGTTGAAAGCCTCTATACATTTTTTTCCGCTTCTACTTATCGATGGGGCATTCTTACAAAAGCACTGAAGTTACAGGTTAAAACTCCTGACTTTGAAGAGACTGTCGGACACCAGGTGGTCTGCCCAAGCTGATGCCATAAAGGCACTTTTATGTGGTTTTACCACTATCAAACAAGTTTAGATGACATCTCAAAAACATGGATCAAAATGTAGAGTGTCGTAACGCTATGTGCTATTTTTGGGAGATGAGTAAGTTGGAAACAGGAATAATGACTCATTTATGAAACGGAATTCTAGAACGCTTGAGCATCTAGCGCTTCTTACAGTCATCTGATCAAGACCTTAACACGGATATGCCTTTATGAATCCTTACACGGGTACGTTCAAGCAATGCAGCCTACATTTCAGATTTTGGGACCAAAGCCAAAATCCTGACTGACTGTGAAGAATATCAGCAACAGACTTCAAGACGACGCAAGCGTAATACTAAGTACGACGATTTCAGCGGCTCTACTACCCCTCGACGAAATTGTAGAAAATCAAACACCCAAACAAAATTTGAAAGTCACTATTGTCATAATTGATAATGTACTGTCTGCCTTAGCTAAACGCATGGAAGAGTACCATAGAGTGATTATTGATTGGAATATTTTGAGTAAAATACAGCAGAAGAGATCTTGAAAAGAACTCCAAATATTGTCTGCTCTTACCAAGAGGATTGGAAGAAAGCTTCAGGCGACGAACTTGTGCAGTTCGTTGAACTTCTTAAAACTAATGAACCCTGCATTAAACGAAGAGCATGAAGCTCATGAACTGAAATTTTATAAACTTATAATGAAAAATTCATTAGAGTCGTGTTTTCCAAATGTAGAAATAGTCTTACGAATTTATTTGTCTTTAATGATTACTAACTGCAGCTGAGAAACGTTCTTTTTCAACTTTAAAAGCGTATAAAAGTGAGTTAAGGAACATGATGGGACAAGATCTTTCTAAATAACTCTCACCTTAATGAAATTGAATTAATTTACTTAGAGAAATTGATTTGTCTAGTATTATTCTAAATTTGCTCACATTAAATCGAGACAAGTTTGTTTGTAAGGTTGTGTTTATTATTTATTATCATAAAAAACCTAGGCCTGCGCTAAAATTTGCACAGGCCCCGCGCTGGTCTAATCCGGCACTGATGGATAGCAGAATCCCGTCAAAAAGCAAAATAACTATTACAAGCCACAGAGCAGGCAAAAAAAACAAAAACCAGAAACCACGACACGGGCAAAAAACTGGCAAAAAGATGAAAAAGAAGAAAAAGAATTATTTAAATTGTATACCTTGTCACCTAGGCCAGCTTTCTTCCGTCAGAACAGCTACCACATAAAGGATAATCGCTAATCGGATCAACTGATCAGTTACTTGCTTGAAGTATGCCATCACGTCGTTGAACTTACAAACTGAATCTAACTCAATGAAATGTCTACAGGAACAGTGATCCCAATAAAGAAATGAAATAATTTTTAAAAAATATGAACTTAGAGTATGATCGACCACTGAAAATGCAACCAAACCAAAAAAAAATCTACTATTTATACTCCAACAGAATCGATAACTTAAAATCACTAATTAATTAGAACTTAATTCCCTTTCTAACGACCTTCCTCCCGGCGCATCATCACTTTGTGTCATCGATAGCTGTTTAGGAAAACCCCCTTTTATATGCTTTCCCAAAATTATAAACTGAAAATCCGGTGGGGCCTATCGTTTCGTTGTTCTTGTCCTACGGAAATATCTCCGAATTTCTTGATAGTATCTTCAATCCTATAGTCACCACACTACCTTCATTCTTGAAAGATACAAACCACACTTTGTCTTTTTTTTTCGTCTATTGAGTTTTTGGGCCTGGCAGGACTTCCCTGTCTTTTCCCTCCTTTGTGTCCCTATTCAGAGCCAACTATAAACTAACTGGGCCGACACAGGTTTTCTTTTTCCCAAAGTGGTCTGACATTTGTGTGTGCAAAACGATAGAACGTCAGCGTTCTTGCTATCTTATTCGATTTTGAGTCCTTGATATTTATCTACAACAAATATTTGGATTATTGATATGCAGAGTTTTAAAATTTAAAATTTGTGGTATTGTTTTCATTTTAAAAAGGGGCAAAAGTGCTGTTTTCCCTTTGGATGTAAATCGAATACGACTGACTAAAGAATATGTGAGTGTTTAAATTCCCATCAAATTTGATAGGAGAGACAGATGGAAGAAATGATTCCACGAAAAGACTGGTCACCAGTTAAACCAAGCTTGTGTGTCGAAACATTTTCATCCATGTTACATTATATTGTCTGATACATTTATAGATAAATGTGGAATTAAACATGAACTTCCTCGGAAGCATCCTGGTTTAAAAAACTGCTTATCCATCTTTTTTCCTGAATTGCCATCTTATTTATCGAGTCAATAACCACAATCTGTAAGATCCAGAATAAGAGTAGCAGAAATCGTCAGCAAACATGACAAAGAACAGCTGAGTGGTTGTCTGCAGATATTATACAAGATTTTCCAACTTTACAGTGGGGAGATAACAGCAAAGAAAGCCCTTTAGAAAAAAACTGAGAATGCATACAGTCACAGAGGATATATTTACTTGTCTTGTTTTGTATACTATGAATGTGAAAGCAAACAGTGCACCATCCATTTCTGTAGTGTAAATGTTTACCAGACATGATGTACAAGTTTATGTAGAAAATAAAAGTGTCTGGTAAATATCTTGTTTGGGATTTAATTAACGGTAAACTTGAGAGGTGGTCACAGCTGGAAAATTTACTGATCCACTACAAAGATACTGATCCTGCTTTCCAAACATAACGAGTATTAGTTATTTATTAGAAGAAGCATATAGTAATTTAGAAATTGTTAGAGAATTAATATTATCATCTGAAGATACTTTAAAACACACATACATGAAAAAAATAATATTTATCTTTAGAGCAGGTACAACTTGTCAATAAGGACAAATACAGAAGACGCTACAGTAGTTGTACATTATGCTTTTCCTATATGGTTTTCTTGAAATCTCCTGCATGCTATAGATTTATCAGAAAATCTCTTATTATGTCTCCCACATCCATCTACATTAAAAAATTTAACTTCTCCTTATTCATTGTCTAATGATGATGGCAGCATTTCTTTCATACATGAAATTTAAAGAGGCAGACTTCTGAGTTGGAAAAGATTGTGGCAGTACAAATGGGTGAAATTTAATCAAATCAGCTGTAACATACTCAGGTGGGAGGTACTTGGTAGGGTGGGAAAACCCTATGCAATCAGCAACAACAGTACAGGCTTTTGATTTCTCAGTGTTTGGAAGTTATCGAGAAGTTGTCGAGCTGTCGCCTATGTACAGATGACATCAGAGGATCCCGGCAAAAATGCTTCAGATCATCAACAGTGTACAAAAGTGGTTTCACAGTTCTGCAGTACTTGCAGACAACAACCGTTAACTGAAAGTTTATAATAACCTCTAAAAACACAGTACATATAGAAAACTTGGGAATTGCTGGTAAAATATTTTTAGGGATGACCAGTGCATCTGTTGAAATGTCCGTGAAAATTGAACCAGAAAGTGAGAAACATATCAATCCCCAAACCGAGTTATTTGAATAAAACATCAATCTCAAATTATAATTTAGCTAAATAGCAAGGTTTTTTCACATTTGAAAACTGTATCAAATGAGGTCTGAGTAGTGGTTGACAACTTTAACTAGCAAGTTTTGCCCTCAAGATAAGGGGAGCAAAAATTCACGCCTCAATTTTTGAGTAACTATGCAGCTTTGAGGTTCCTAGGAAGTCAAGAAACAGCAGATTTATGAGGTATTTGGAGATGGTGGAATTATGAATGTAAGAGTAAATTGCAGGAAGGAATAGCTGTAATAATTTTGTTTAAACCACAACTCCATAACAGCGAATTGCTTTATTTGAAAATTTTGTTGTGGTTGACTGAATGGGTTGTATTCCATTAAACCTAACCAGAGAGACATATTCGCTTTACTGCATTCGAACCGTTGGGTTGAACTCTGAGATTCCTTTTCACTTTCAATGTAGAATCATACTTTGGAAATTCAAACTGATAACTTAGAAGCCTGCTTTGGTGAATATTTTTCAATTGTCTGGGTTCCAATTTAAATAGTATCAGTGAAAAATATTGGGAAAAAGAAGAAATTGAAGATTTACTCCCTATTGTGTCTCACATCATCTGTCTATGGTCATTTTTCAAATCGTAACTTTGCTGGAAGCTATGAGTCATGAGGGTGATGAATGTGATAGTGTTTTTGAAGATGGTATCCAGTCTGATGTAGACAAAGTGTTTTTCCACATTGATCCTAATGATTGTGAGTTGCTTTGTGTAGAAGGTACAGAGGAACATTAGATATTGCTGGATATGTCTCCAGTAAGATCAGTAGAAAAACTCAGTGCATTTCATGTAAGGCCTTGCTACAAATGGAGAAAACAATGACAGTTGATGTTCAGCCAGAAATTGCAACTGACTACATTCAATTACTGGATAGAGGAGGGCTAAAATACCCATCTAAATGATTACACTGTTGAATTTGTGTCATGCGCTATGAGAGGCTCATATCACCAGAATTAAAGCAAAATTTAGCTTGTAAAAAGTATAAGAAGCTCCTATCCATATTGTTACATGTAATATTGTGGAAACATTTTGGGTGAATTTAGTGGTAGGCTAATGGGTTCCAAAGGTGATTATTTCAAAAGCATTATCCCCACTGTCTAATGTATTCTTAAACAATTACAGAAAATGAAATGATAAAACAGCAGTTCTTCTAACAAGAGAAAATTGGCCAAATTTTTAACACGTTAAGTTTCATCAAATTTAAAACTTTGCACAACCTTCAGTTTACACATCAAAACTAAGGCAAAATTTAAGAAACAATATGTATGTTTATGGAATGTTTGCATGATTAGTTTTGTTTTAGTTCATCTGATATAATTTGCTGTATGTGCTTCAAATGTCCATAAAATGTAGAAACTTGGGAAAGGTACTAAATTTACTAGCAAGTAATTGTTTATAGTCAATTTTTTACAATATTTATCATTACATATCAATGATCTAAGTAAGATGGAATTTATAAAGAAAAAAAGTGTGTACAGTTAAAGCAACTTTTGTGTATGTTAGAAATGTATATTGTACCTTATTATACAGCTATGTATTACATTATAATGCAACTGTTGTTCTGCAATACTTTGTTAATCATTTGAGCTTTACATTGAATTTTCTTAAAGCTGTGTTAAATATGAATAAAAACCAAAATGAATAAAAACCCGATCATTTGATTAAAATAAAATTCATTTTATGACCATATCTCAAGTTTATTATTATCTATAATCCATTTACGATGTTTGTCATGAAATGTATGTCTGTACAGTAATGGATTTCGTAAAGAGATCTTAAGAATATAGTCACCCCCTTTTCTTATCTAGGTCGGGGAATACCTGAGTTGTACGGCCTGCTCATTGTACACCTCATACCCCATTCCGAGGGGACTTCAAGCTTCCAGTTCTTTCTCGACAGGAGAATCAACCCACTTGTCCCCAAACCCTCGGCTCTCCTTCTGTCTTGCAGAACTAGTTCTAACCTCAACCCTTCCAGTTCAATGACCGTTCTTTGAGCAGATCAGTGGTTTGCATGGTACAAAATGGGAACATAGTTATGCTTTGCCCTATTCATGGGTCATCTTGAGCACCTAGTATGGAATTCCCATGATGGCTCCTTTTTCCGTCTGTGATCATAGATACATTGATGATTGATTGGCATAATGATATCTGAGCGATTTGTCACGCTTTATTAATTTATTAATGTCTTCAATCCGGCCTATTCGGTTTAAACTCACATCTCTACCTCTTGTGTCAACTTTCTTGACATCACTATCAGCCTATCCACCATCACTACATCAGGATACTACAAGCCTACTGATGCACATAGTTTTCTTCTTTATACCCCTTCCCATTCCCAGGCTTGTCGTGATTCTTTACCATTCTCTCAATTTCGCCTTCGTCGCCTCTGTAGCGAGGAGGGCGTTTTTCCCAAAAAGCCCACGAGATGCGGGACTTTCGAAACGCAACCGGGATAAGGTGCTTTTCCCCCATCGGGGGTTCAGAAAACCCCGGGGAGGCCCTTCTAACCCAACAAAATTTTTAAGGGAAGGGGGGAAAAAACCCTTGCCCAAATTTCCCCCCTAAATTTCCCCTTTTGTGAAGAAAGCCCTTTTTCCCCGGTCATTCTCCTTTTTGTCTGATCCTGAGACACCCAATCCCCCAAACCACCCTTTGGGGGGTAAAGAGGGAACAGAAGTTTTGGGATATGTTGGTTCACAGTCCCCTCAAGCCTAATACCCAGAGTTTTTTTGGACCATCCAGGTGTCCGTCGGCGCTGCAACACTTGTGCTTATGTAATACAGACCCGCACGGTGTCTTTTCCAAAACCCACGTTCGTTGTTGAAAAAAATTTCATGTGCGAGCCCCGTAATATTATCTATGCCATTATCTGCAAGGGGCAAAAAGGGCCCTTATATTGGGAAAACCCGGGCGGGAGACCAGTGCCCCGATTCCCCCAACACTTGCGGGGATATACGCCAATGTCGGACCCCAGCTCCCCATTTCAATGATACGGGCTATTCAGGAGCTTGGGGATGTCCAGGTCACAGCCATCCGATCATTTTCCCTCTGATGATCGTAGTCGTTTTTGCTATGGAGAATCGGTTGTTTTTTGTATGGTCCCTTTAAAATGACCACGCGGGCTCAACGAAACATTTTATGCTTCTTAGTACTTTCTTTCCCATGCTTTGTAATCTATAGGGGTATATGTTGTTGTATTAATTTTTATGTTTTAGTATTTTCTCTTCCCATGCTTTGTTATCTATATGGGTAAAAGGTTGCATGTATTCAAGTTATATATTTTAATAGATGTTTCATTGTTTTTTTTCCCGTTCTATTTCTATTTTTTTGGTGTTTTTGTGTTACATTTATTTCGTTATTCGTTTTTATTCCAGATTTTCCTTAGATACGTTGTATTTGGTCGTCCATTTGTGATTCATTTTAATTTGTCACTCCTGTTTGTTCGTTTGCTTGATAAAGGCCTTGTTGGTCGAAAAGTTGCTGTTTTTCGTCACTGTTTTTATTTTTAAAACCATAGTACTTGTTTGTACGTGTTTCACTAACTTAAAAAGACGGGAAATTTTTTGGGGACAGAAAAAAACGAAATCAAAAATCAAACCCGGGGCGGTCGTCAAAGGGGCCCGTAGGGCCTGGGCCCCCCCAATAATCGGGGGGGAAACTTTTTCCCGGGAAAAGACAAATAATAATAAATACCCACAAACCCCCGATTTTTCCGAAAAATTTTTGTTAGCCCCCCCAAGAAAAAAAGACTACGAGCCCCCACTGCTTTGGGAAAACTTTTACAGCGGTTAGTTAACTAGACTTTTTTTTTCTGTTGTCGTCACACTGCTACTGGGGTTGCGTAGTTTCGGGGTTTTCTGTTTTTTTCCTACGCCTTTTAAGAGTGTGGGTGATTGGGTTTTTTTGCCCCCTGACAGGATTCTGTTATGCCATCTAACCATCTTCTTCTTTGGGCTTCATCTCGCCTTCTTTCCTAATATACTGTTCAGAGACTGGACACAGAGATCTAAACTAGAAACCAACAGGCCAACAACATTACATACCAACTTACCTCAATCTTGAAACATCCAGCAATTCCAGTAGAGACTAAAAGACAGATTATAAATTCAATCTTTATACCAACACTATGCTACCAGTGCCAAACATGGACACTGACAAAGAACAAGAAAGGAAAATTACCACATGCGAAATGAGATGCTTGAGGAAAGTAGGTAAATAAAACAAGAAGAGACCATATAAGAAATGAGGAAATTAGGAGAACAGTCGGAACAACACCTGCTATTAGATTCATTAAAAACAAAGACTAAAATGGTTTGGCCAATTTGGTGAGAATAAACCCGAATACATCAGTTGCAAGAGCGTACAAACTGAAAATTGAATCATCAAGAGAAGGCAGACAAGAAAAAGATGAATTGATGGAGTTACAAACATGTTAAACTCTACAATATCACAAACACGTAATCACAAAGTACTGTAGTTTTACAAATTACAAAACAATGACAAATACAGCAACGTTTCGACCAACAAGGCCTTTATCACAAACGAGCAACAGGAGGATGAATTTAAAAAACTTATGGACGACTACATACAAACATTTTTGTAATTTGTAAGACTACAGTACTTTGTGATTACGTGTTTTGTCAATCAAATAGTTTTACTGCAGTCTCATCTATATTACAACATCACAGCATATCCAGCGACCGAGCGTGCACTATCTCGGAAACCGATCAACTGCGACTGTATGACTGTATGAGTTAAACCTAAGACGAGTAACAGCAAACACTGAGAGAAAGGCACACAAAAAAACCCAGAAAACTATAGGCTTTTGAATATAAGTGTTAGAGAAGGGTCCTCCGTGTATCATGGACAGTGAAGAGAACAAATAGATCTATCCAGAAAGAACTGAAAATAAAAAAACTGGCTTGATGCTACAATAAAATGAGAAAAATGAAGTATTTCGGACATATAAAGAGACACGATGGATTGAAGAAGAGAGACTATAATGTAGAATATATTTTGGCAAAGAGAAGAAGAGAGAGAGACCACGGAGAAGATGGATTCGTGATGTACTATAAATTAATGTTGTAGTTTTTTGGTTTTTTACCGATCCAGAAGCACTTGAGCTTTTTCAGCTCTTCGGCTCGGTGCCATGGACATCGTAACCCTTCGGTTCGTGCAACGAACACTAAATCTGGGGAATCTGTGACTTTTTCTGCCATCCCGTGAATTGAACCGCACACACAGAGGGATAGTCACCGTAGTCCAACGCGCTACGAACACGCTGGGCAGACGGGCGAATGTTGTAGTAGATGTGGTAGCATGCCAGTAATTGATGATTAATTTCATTATGTCCACATTCATCACCATTATCATCATCACAACAAGTTTGTCCTGAGCAGAACTTTTCCAAAACTCCAACAGTCTGAATTTCTCTCTCTCATAGGCCAGTTGTCCCAATTCTGCAGCCGTTATGTTCAAACCGTCAGTTACATCCTGAATCCATCTTCTCCATGTCTTCTTCCTCTTTCTTCTATTTGCCGGTATGCCTCTTTCTACAGGGTGTTCAACTTAAAAACAGCCCCAATGATAAATAGAAATTTGCCAGGTACGCATTGCATCTCGTCTATTTACTATTGAAAACGGTTTTGACTACGTCCTACGTCAATTGTCCTACGTCACATTTGTTCATCGCTCCTTCCCGCACTACAATTACACACCATCACACAACCTTGACCTATACTAGTCATAACTGAACCTCATTTTCATACATATATGCCAGATTATCTCCATTCACAGGCTGCTTTTGTTGAACACCCTGTATAATGGTCTTCCAGCCCTTCTGTGTTTTTTTATATGTCCACAATGCTTCAATTTTCTCATTTTTATTTGTAGCAGTAACCAGTTTTTTGATTTTGATTTCTTTCTGGATAGATCTATTGTTCTCTTCTCTGTCCATGATATACAGATGACCTTCTGTAACACTTATATTTTTTTTTCCTGATACAGAAGCACTGAGCTGAAAGTCTTCGGCCGATGTCATGGACATCGTAACCTTCGGCTCGGTGCCACGAACACCGTAAATCTAGGGAACCTGTGGCTTTTCTGCCAGTCCGCGGAGTTGAACCCGCACCCACAGAGGACTAGTCACCCGTAGTCCAACGCGCTACGAACACGCTGGGCATGTGGGCAACACTTATATTTAAAAGCCCATGTATGTTTTTCCACTGCCTTGTTAAAAGTCCACGTTCAACTCGTACGTTGTCACTAGGAATATACGTGCTCTTATTATTCTGATATTTGCTTTCCTATCAGTTCCATTCTGTACTATTTTTAATTGTTTAATATTATTGTTTAATTTTCCTTATTGGTAGTTATATATATATATCTATATCCTCTACATGTTCCGATTGGCACATAAGGCTTCACAAGAGACTTCCACTGTTGCCGTTCTGCTGCCTTTCTACCAACCGTCTCCACGTCAGGCCACACTCCTTCAACTCTCTCTCCACCGTTCTTCTCCATGTTTTGTTTGAACATCCAGGCCTTCTTTCCATACGCTGTCCATCTGAGAGCTGTCTTAGCAATGCCTCACTGGCGTACGACATACATGTCCAAACCACCTCCATCTTTGTCTCTTAATGGTGGTATTAACCCTTTAGCTGCTAAGGACGTATATATACGTATTTTCCCATTCACTTCTAAAGACGCATTAACACGTCTGTTATTATTTTCCTCTGTGGCTAAAGACGGTTAACACGTTATACATTTATACTGTCACTGCAATAGGCGTACATTCACGTTTTGTGACCTAGAATCAAAGAGCAGCTATTTTTAGCTCAGCCTTCAGAAAGTATGTAAGCAAAGGGTTAATGATTATATATAATATATAGAGGGAGAGAGAGAGAGAGAGAAATACACATACGCGCACACACATATATCTATGTTGTCTCCGATAGACCTTTTTTTCCCCATAAAAGGGGGAAAAGGGAAAAAAACAAACCCTTTTTTTCAAAAAAAAGGGGAAGAGCCCCCCAGTCCTGGGTTAACCCCCCCAAAAAAAGGGAAGCAAGGCCACAACACCTCATCAACACTTTTTTTAAAAGTGATTTTTTTACCCAAAAAAGTCCACGTTACCCCTTTTTAAAAGGAATTTGGGGAATTCTGATTTTTGTTTTCCCCCTTCCCAGAATTTTTAAAATGTAAAGTTTTTTTTTCCATTTGTTTTAATAAATTTCATAAAATTTAAAAAAAAAAATTTCCAAGGTTTTTCCCCCTTTTTTTGGTTTTTTAAACGCCCCCCCCCAGCCCACTTTCAACCCTTCTTTTTATTTTTTGGAACATCCAGGCCTTTTTCCTCCCGCCATTAAGGTTTAGAAAAAACGGCAAATTTTTTCCCCCCCCCCCTTTTTTTTAATGGTGGAAACCCACCCAAACAAATATATTTTCCCTTCCTTCTAAAGAGTTTAAAGGAACCCCCGGGGCAAAAATTTTTTTTAACACTTAAAAAAGTCATGAAAGGGACATTTTTTTATTTAAAAAGATTTTTTTTAACCCTTCAAAAGTTTTAAGGGGGAAAAAATTTATAAATAATGGGGAAGAAAGAAAAATATTATTTCCCCCACAATTTTAGTTTTGGGGAAAAAAGAAAACAAGGGGGGTTTTTTTTTTTTTAAAGAAAATTAAAATTTTTTTCCCCAAAGGCCCTTTTCCCCAAACTCCTTTTTTGGTTTTTGGGGGGGGGAAAAGAAACAAAAAAAAGTTTAACTGTTTTTAAATTAATTTTGTATTTTGAGGGGGGGTTTTTTTTTCTTTTTAAGCATTAAAGAATTTCAAAAATTTCCCCATTTCCCAATTTCAAAAAAAAAAAAAGGAAAAAGGGAAAACCCCCCCAAATTCTAAAGAGTGGGGGGAAAAAAAGAAAAAAATTTAAAATTAAAAAAAAATTTTTTAAATTTATGAAAAAAAAAAAAAAATGTTTTTAACATTTAAAGGTAAAAAAAAAAAAAAAAAAGAATAGTAAAAAAAAAAGAAAGTGGAGGAGGAAAAACACCTTAAAACATTTCCCTTTAAAAGTGAAAAACAAGCACACAAAGATCACTCCCCCCCCAACATTTCAAAAAGGGGAAATTTTGGGGAAAAGAAAAGCCCCAAACAAACCTGTTTCCCCCAAACCCCAAAAAAAAAAAAAAAACAAACAACAAGATCAACCCCCCCCAACACTTTAAAAAAAGGGGGAAGAGAAGAAAATTTTACAAAGATTTTATTTTCCCCCCTTAAATTGGGGGGGAAAAGAAAATGGTGGGGGCAACACCAAAATAAGACCCCAAATTCCCAAAAAAAACAATTAAAAAAAAAAAGAAAAAGACAGGATTTTACCCCCCTTCAAAAAATTTAAAAAAAGGGGAAAAAAAAAAACAATTTTCCCCCCAAATTTCTATAAAGAAGAAAAGGGGGAAGAAGAACAACACAAAAGAATACTTTCCCCCAAATTTATAAAAAAAAATTGGAAAGAAAAAACCAACACAAGATCACACTTTCCCCCAACATTCAAAAAGAAGTAAATTGGAAGAGAAAAAACAAAAATCACTACTTTCCCCCCAAAACTTCTATAAAGAAGAAAGGGGAAAAGAATTAAATTTTAAACCCAGTTCTTTCCCCAAAAAAAAACAAAAAAGAAAAAAAAAACCAAAAATTTTTTTGGAACACCAAAAGAAAAAAATGGGGGAAAAAAAACAAAAAAAAAATTTAAAACCCCCCCCCAAAAAAAGTTTAAATTAAAAAAAAAAAAAAACCCCCCCAAATTTTAAAAAATTTAAAAAAGAAAAAAAAAAAAAACCCATTTTCAACCCCCTTTAAAAAAAAGGGGAAAAAAAAAAAAAAAAATTTCATCTTTCATTCAAAAAAAATTTGGGGGAAAAGAAAAAACCACAAGACATTTTTTCACCAAACTTTAAAAAAAAAGGGGAAAAAGAAAAAAAAAACCAAATCCCCCACTTCAAAAAATTTAAAAAAAAAAGGGGAAAAAAGAAAAGCCCCCCAAAAAAAAGTTTAAAAAAACCAAAAAAAAAAAATTGGGGGGGAAAAAAAAACCACAAGTATATTTTAAAAACAACAAAAACCCAAATTAAAAAAAAAAAAGAAAAACAAAGATACCAGTTTCCCCCAAACTTTAAAAAGAAATTTTGGGGAAAAGAAAAAAACACACAAACCCTTTCTTTAAAAAAGTAAATGGGGGAAAGAAAAAAACAACCACAAGAAACTTTTTCCCCAACACTTCATAAATAAAGGGGGAAGAAAAAAAACAAAAAATTCTTTCCCCCACTTAAAAATTTAAAGAAAAAAGGGGGGAAGAAAAAAAACCCCAAAATGTTTCCCCCAATTTTTTAAAAAGAAAAGGGGAAAAAGAAAAAAACAAGCCCCTTCTTTCAGGAACATTTAAAAGAATTAAAAAGAAAGAAACCAAATTTTTCCCCAAAACCCAAAAAGGTAAAAAAAAAAAAAAAAACCCCAAGAATTTTTTAAAACCCCCAAAAAAAAATTTTTTTTAAAAAAAAAAACAAAAGATCACAAAGACCCCAACATTTTTAAAAAAAATAAATTTAAAAAAGGGGAAAAAAACAAGACACACTTTCCCCAAAAATTTCTAAAAGAATAATGGTGGAAAAAGAAAAAACAACAAGACACGTTTAAACACTTCAAAAAGAAGAAATGGGGGAAAGGGAAAGAACAACCCCACAAATCATACCCCCCAACATTTAAAAAAAGAAAGGGGGAAAAGAAAAAAAAAAAAAAAAATCACTATTTTCAAACATTTAAAAAAAGGGAAAAAGAAAATTTTAAAATTTTTTTGGGTGTTTTGGGGGGGTTTTTTTGGGTTAATTTTTGTATAAAAATTTGGGTTTGGGAATTTTTAAACTCCCCAAAAATTTTTTGTTTTTTGGAAAAAAAAGGGGGGTTATTTTTTTTAAAATTTCTTAGGGAAATTTTTTTTAAAGGGGGGTTTTTTTTGGGGTTTTTTTTTAAAAATTTTGTTGGGGGGAAAATTTGTTAGGTTTAATTTTTTAGTTGGGGAAGGGGGGGGAAGTTCTGTTTAACCCCTTTTTTAAGTTTGGGGGGGGGGCGATGGTTTCTTTTTTTCTTTATTGTGGGGGGGGCGTTAGTATTTTTTTTTGGGGTTTGTTTTTTAGGGCGAGGTTGTTTCATTTTAAGGTCTTTGTGGGGGGCGAGGGATTGCGTTAGGGATTTTTTTTATGTGGGGTTTTTGGGTTTTTTGGGTTTTTTTTTTGGGAAATTTTTTTTGAGGGGGGTTTTTTTTAAAGTTTTTTTCATTTTTAAAATTTCAGTGGGAAAAAAAAGGGGTTTTTTTTCCCCAGGTAAAAATTTTTGGGGGGTTTTTTTAAAATTTTTTTTTTATTTTTTTAAAGGGGTGAAAAAGCGAGGTTTTGTTTTTTTTTTTGGGTTTTTTTGAGGGTGTATTTTTTTTTGGGGTTATGTGGGGGAAAGCCCTTTAGGTTATATGTTCTTTTTATTTCTAGGGTGGTTGGGGAAAAAGTTGTTCCGGGTTGTTTTTTTTTTTTTTATGGTGGGGGGGGCTTTTTTTGGGTTTTTTTAAATTTTGGTGGGGCAAAATGTTTTCTTTATTTTTTAAAAAGGGTGGGGCCTTTAGTTTTTTTTCTTTATTGGTAATGGAGGGGAAAAACCCGGTTTGTCCTTTGTTTTTTTTTGGGGGGGAAAAGGGGGTTTTTTAATTTTTTGGGGTGTGGAAGCGAGGGGTTATTTTTAAAAATTTTTTTAGGTGGGGAACTTTAGTTTTTTTTTCATTTTAAGTTTGTTAGGAACAGGGTTTTGGGTTCATTTTTTGGTTTTTTTAGGGTTTTTGTTTTTTTTTTTAAATTTCTTTAGGTGTAAAAAGGGAAAGGGTGTTATTTTAAAAAAACCCCCTTAGGTTGTTGGGGGGGGGGATTTTTTCCCCCCAAATTTTGGGTTTTTTTGGGGGGCTTTAGGGGTATAGTTCAAATTTTGGGGGTGGGGGGGAGGTGTTGGTTTCATTTGTAATTTTTTATGTGGGGGGAAAAAAGGGGTTTTTTTTATTTTTTTTTTGGGTTTTTTTGGGGGGGAAAGTTCTTTATTTTTTTCTTTATTGGGGAATTTTTTAGGAAAGGTTATAGTTCCCCTTTATTTATTTTTTATGGTGGGGGGGTTTTGGGTTTTTTTTTAAATTTTATGGGGTGGGGGGAAAGGGGGGGTTTTCTTTATTTTTAAATTTTTTGGGGTTTTGGGGAGGGGGTTTAAGTGGTTTTTTGGGGAAAATTAGTAGGGGGGGCTTTGGGTTTTTTTTTTTTAAATTTAAGTTTTGTTAGGGGAATTTCTTTAGTTTTTTTTCTTTATTTTTTGGGGGAGGGGAAATTTTTTTGGGGTTTTGGTTCATTTTAAGTTTTTTAGGGGGGGTTCAGTTTTTTTCCCCCTTTAGGGGTTTTTTGAGGGGGGGCGTTATGGTTTTTTTCTTTAGGGGTTTTTTTTGGGGGGGGTTTTGTTTTTTTTTTTTTGGGGTTTTTTTGGGGAGGGAGCAGGGATATTTCTTTATTTAATTTTTTAAAAAAATGGTGGGGCGTTATTTGATTTTTGTTTTTTTATTTTTTGGTGGAAGCTTATTTTTAAGTTCTTTTTTTTTGGGGGTTTTTTATGGTGAAGCTTTTTTTGGGTTTTTTTTTTAACTTTAAATTTTTAATGTTGAGGGGGGCAGTTTTTTCTTTTTTTGGTTTTTGAGGGGAATTTTGGGGGGTTTTGTTAGGTTTTTTTTTAGGGTTGTTTTGGGGAAAATTTTTTATTTGGTTTTTTCATTTTATTTTTTGGGGGGGCGAGTTGTTTTTTTTTTAGGGTAATGCGAGGGAAAAGGGTTTTTGGGTTTGTAATTTCATTTTTGGTTTGTTGGGGAAGCATTTTGTTTTTTTTTTTTAAAATTTTTGGGTTAAGGGGGGGTTTTTGTTCTGTTTTTTTTTTAGGGTTTGGTTTTTGGGGAAGCGTTTTTTTTTTCTTTAGGGGGTATGTGGAGGGAAGCATTTTTTAACTTTAGGGGGTTTTTTCTTTGTGGGGAAAAAACAGGTTTGGGGTTTTTTCTTTATTTTTTTTTTTATGTGGAAGCAAAAAACCCGTTTTTCGGTTTTGGGGTTTTGGGGGGGGCTTTTTTTTTAAATTTTTCATTTTTGTTTTTTATGTGAAGCAAAAGGGGATATTTTTTATTTTTTTTTTTTGGGGGGGGGGGTTTTTTTTTTTTTTTTTGTTTGGGGGGGTTTTTGGGTTTTTATTTTGGGTTGTTCTTTTTTTAATTTTTTTTGAGGGGGGGCGTTTTTTTTTTAATTTCTTTAGTTTGGTGGGGAGGGAAAATTTCTTTTTTTTTCTTTTAGAATTTTTTTTTGGGGGGAAAATTTTTTTTTTTAAAATTTTTTTTTTAATTTTCGGGAGGGAAGCAGGTTTTGGTTTCATTTTATATTTTTTAGGGTGGGTTTTTTTTTCGTTTTTTAAAAATTCTTTTTGGTAAAAGCAAAGGTTTTTTTTTTGTTTTTTGTGGGAGAAAAGGGGTTTTTTTTTTAAAAAAATTTTTTATGTGGGGGGGAAATTATTGTTAAAAAATTTTAAAAATTTCAGGGGGGGAGGGGTTTTTTTTATATGTTGGGGGTTGTGGGGAGTTTTGGGTTCTGTTGGTTTTGCCCAAAATTTTTTCTGTTTTTGGTTATGTTTTTTGTTCTTTTGGGGTTTTTGATAGTGCCCCATGGCCCGTTTTTGTTTTCCCTTAAAAAACCTCGAAAGTGCTTTTGGGTAAAAAATTTTTTTTTTAAAAAAAAGTTTCATTTTTTTTTGTTTCCCCAAAACACAACCAAAAATAAACAAAAAACAAAAAGAAAACAATGAACAAAACTGACATAGGATTTTTTTTAAAAAACAGCCCAAACTAAAAACCCAAAAAAGAGGTTAAAAGAAAAAAATTTCCTTTTTTAAAAAGGGGGGAAAAATTTTTCCAAAAGTTTTTTTAAAAAAAGGAGTTTATTTTTCATGTAAGGGAAAAAGGGAAAGGGTTTTAAAAAACATTTACAAGGAAAAAGGGGGAAGCGGGAGAAAAGAGAAAGAACCCCAAAGGCGGGGGCCAAATCTTGGGGGCCCAAACAAGAGAAAGGGGGATCTTATCCCTGCCAGGGCCAACCTGGATGATAAAATTCAAGCGATTTGGGTAAAACCGACAAGCCAAAACCCGGTTAAGGGGAAACATTTGGAAATCAAAAGGGGGGAAAAAAATTTTAAAGTTAAAGAAAGACTTGATGGCCCCGCAAAAAAGGAAAAAAGGGTCCAAAGCAGTAAGACCCCCCTTTTGAGGAACAAACAAAACCCCCTAAAAACAAAAAAAAAGGAAAAAAAACAAAATTTAAAACCCTACCCCCCAAAATAAGAAAAACTTTAATATATACGGGAAAATCAAATTTTTAAAAAAACTTTTTTTAAAATTTTTTTTAATTTTTAAATTTTTTTGAAATAAAAAAAAATTTTTAAAATATTGAAAAAAGAGAACTAAAAAAACAAATTAAAGGGGGACATAAAAAATTTTTAATGAAAAAAAGGGGAAAGAAAGAATAAGGGAATTTTTTCCTTTTAGTTTTCGCCCCAAAAAAAAAACCCAAACCATTCTTCCTTTTTTGGTTCCCCTTTTTTTTTTTTTCCTCATTTTTTTTGTTCCTGGGTTTTTTAGGTTTCCCTCCCCACCTTTTGGGTTTTTGGGGGAAGTCTCCATGATCACATGCCAATCCACTCCCTGTCGTCTTGGGTGATAGTGCCCATAATAAAGAAGAGGAAGAGAAAGACCAAGAAAAAAATGGAGCAGACATCAAAAACAGTCTTAAAAAAAGAATAACCTTTTGGATTGAAAAGTAAACACAAGACACACATTCCCCCAATACCCTTTTAAAAAGAATTTAAAAAAAGGAGAACCTTTGATATGGAAATGTCAACATTGAAATCAAACAAACAAATACTAATAATAAAAGGGCATTCCAAAAGATGGACCTAGAGATAAAGAAAAGAAAGATTTTATAAGCACAAAGGAAATTAGAAAAAAATTTCCCTGACGGGGGGAACACAAATGAAAGAGAAAAAAAGAAAAATGAGGGTTTTAATAATAATAATAGAGGAATTGCAAACGGTGGACCCCAGAGATAAAGAAAAGAAAGACACGTTTTGAACGACAAAAAGGGTTTTTTGGGAAATTTTTCCACGTTGTTTGTCACAACAATTTAAAGAAAATAAAAAAAAAATAGAAAGAAATATATAACATTCTACACAATCCTGCAGATAGTTATATGTATGTTCATGTTGGTCAGATCTATTGTTGATTGTTGACTTTGGACAAAGGGGTTTTTACTCTGGGCAAATTGTGTTCCATTGTTTTAAAAAATTTTGTGCCCCGGTAAGAAATGAAAAAAAATAAAATTATGAATTAAGGGTGGGGGAAAAACTTTTTATAAGAAAGAGAAGATGAATATTTGGGGCACTTGAGGAGAAATGTCTGGTCAACAAATAGTAAAAATTTATTAAAAAAAAGATGGGAATTTGAAAAAACCTGAGGGGAAAAAAATTAACGAATATCAAAAATTAAGTGGGGGGGTTTTTGAAAAGGGGGTGACCCGGGGGGACCCCGAAACGAACTTTGCTGAGAGGGAAAAAAATATCGGGCTCGTTCCTGGAGGATTGGGAGTTTCCCCGGGTAGAGCGGTGGAGAAAATTTTTCAGGCCCTATGTCGTATAAGGTAAGAAGGAATTTTTAATCGTAATAGGAAGTTTCAAAAACATTTCATCTTCATTTTTGGTTCCAAAGGCGGTGTAGGGGGACATGACTCCCAAAAACCTGGTTTTTTCATCCGATGTGGTTTTATATGAAGTGGTATCCCAAATTTTCTCTGTGTCTTCCCCCGTCTTTTCTACACCAATTTTACCAGTTGTCACAACGTGTTTATACTTCCCTTCTCATACTTCTTCTTTTCCTTTTTCAAACCCATCCCCACAGCGTCAGGGCGGAAGAGATTTTAAAACGGGCCTAGTTGCGCTTGTAGTTCTTTTGTCCCCTTTTTTTCCTGAGGTTCATCTTTTTCGGCCGGTTTTTTTTGTACCCCTTGATCGGGGGCATTTCTCTTTTGGGCAAAATGGGGAATCCGGGGGGAACCCTTTTTTTTGTTTTTTTTGATAAATCAGTACGATGTTGACCCACCTTTTTCCGATGTCTTCTTTTTTTAACCCGGGCTTTCTTGTTTCACCCGATTCTGGTAACACTTCATCTCTTTAGAATAGTTTTTTTATGTTTTTGTCGGTCAGGTTTGGCATTTTTAAATAATGCTACCCTTCTCACAAAATTAAAACCAGACGCCCCTTTCCCTTTTATTTGAAAGCTTTTGTGTCGCCCCATTAACACCCAACATTAGTCCAGGGTTCCCCATCATTCTTTTGAAACCCATCCTTCCCCTCAGAGTTTTTTTTTTCTATTGGGCAATGCCATGACTCATCCAACTATAAACAAAGTCAAAAAAAAGTAAAAATAAAATAATGTATTTTTATTAATAAAAAAAAAAAAAAGATACAACGTTTGACCAAAAGGGCTTTATCAAGTCAAAATTCCCACAAAAAACCAGGGGACTATGTTCACACCAAACATAAAAGACGATAAATTTTTTCTTTTTTTTTTTTCGAACTTTTTGCATCCGCGGGTTAAAAAAGAAACAAAAAGGGGTTTTTTTGTACCTTCAAAACTCTTCATGCACAAATTTTGGGTTAAAAAATAATTTTGTTTTTGGGCCCGAAGTAACCCAAAGGGGAAGTAGCTGTATAATGTTAAACGTTTTACCGGGGGGAGAATAATACCCGACGTTAATGCGTCTTTAAAGGGGAAAGGGGGAAAATTTTTAAAGCTTTGAGCAAAGGGGTTTCCTGTTTGTTCAACATTCTGTTATTTCTGAGGTTTTTTTTTCGTGCGGTCTTTGCTTTGTAACTACTGTATAAGTAATTTTTCTCTTTTTAGCCCCTTTTTCTGTTGGTAATTTTTTTATTTTTTAAACCATTTAATTTTTTGTTTCTTTATGAAGTTCTTATTTATGTTTAATCTTTTTTGTTTTTTTCTTTCTATAGGGGTTTTGCAAAACCCCCCCCCATCTTAGGGAAAAAAAAGATTAAAATTTTCATGGGTTTCTAACGAAGTAAAAAGTGATTTCCTATCATTAAATACATAAATCAATCAATCAATCTGAAAAGGCTGAAAATACAGGGGGTTCGATTAAAGCCCCATTGAAAATGAAATTGAGATAATTATGCGAGTTTTTTGACCAAAGGTTTGAAGCCGGGCGCCCTTTGTTATCCCCCTTCCCACTTTAAAAAAAACCGTTATAACCGACTTATACTACGTCATCTGAACTTTCATTTTCCAAAAAATGCCAGATTGATTATCTAGGGTGCTTTATCTTGAAACCCCGTATTATTTATTATTAAATGTTGAAAATTGCTGACATAAAAATGTTGTAGATTTTTTTTAAATTTTATTAATTTGGTTTAAAAAGGAAAGTTTTTTTTTGAAAAGGATGGAAATTGTTTCGATTAAATTTTAAAAAATTTGGGGGTAAAACTTTAGTTTTTTTTTTTTTTTGACCAAAACTTTGGTTTTGCTTCCCCTCCCTGGGAAGAAACTTTTCCCGGGGAAAGGCGAATTTTTTTTTAAAGGGAACCCAAAAAGGGAAAAAAGGGGAAATAAAACGTGGGGGCCATTTGCATCTTAACATCCTAAGTCTCTTTTTTTCTTCTTCTTGCGTTCGTTCTTTTCACCAATTTTTTCCCTTTGGATATGTTGATTGTGCCAAGAACTTATACGTTGCCCTTGGTTTTTTTCCCCAAACGCATAACTTTCCGTTTAGGCATGTATCATTTCAGCTTTAAACCCCCTTAGTGCCCCCAAATGGTGGGAGGGGAACAGTGGTTCTATTTTTCCCGGCCCAATACGGGGCCCGGTAACCACTGGGGGCCAACATCAAAATTCCCAAACATCTAAAACAAACATTCTCAAAAGGGAAATAGAGTCATTGCTCAGTCAAAGTTTCGGTTTCACCTCTAAGAGATGGGGGTTTGGTTATATGTTTTTAGGGCAAACAGACACAATTTCCCCCCCTTGTCAAAAAAGACTAAAAGAGGGACGCAAACATAGAATGGGGAACAGTTTTAAAGATTGTATTTAAAAAAACAAAAACAAGACAAAACTTTTGGGCATTTTTTGTTTTTTTAAACCAAGTACTTTGTTAACGTGTTTAAGAAAAAATTGATTTCCACGTTGCTGGATGCAGGGGCAGCCGAAACAAACCCCTTGGGAGAGCCGCAAGCAAAAACGAATATAATGACCTACCTGATCTGTAAAGGTGACTAAGGTGTGGTTTAGGGGAAACTGCCCGAAATAAAAAGGCGAAAAAACGGATTGCTGGCCCGCGGCGCATAGCTGGTTCAGTGTTTAATCGCTCTAGGTTTGGGTCATGTAAATCCAAAGAGAGTTAACAAGTGGCCCCGGATTTTATGGGGAAGGCATGTCTTTGTTCTATGCACGTTCGTTGACAAGTCAATTGCCGTTTCGTTACTCAAAGCCCAAAACACCAGATCCATTTTTGAAATTTAGATTTGTAGATTAAATGCGAAAAAAACCACAGCCCTTTATTCAAATTTCTCGCCCGATTTTTGGGGCCTTTGGGGGGAAAAAACCCTTTACCCCCACCATGTCGTGAGCACCCGGGGTTTTGGGGAAACGGGTCGTTTTTAAACGTTAGGAAAAAAGGTTTTCAAACCAATGTCCATAATTCTCAAGATCAAACATATCCAAATGATTAAAATTGGTCGAAAAAACAACCGAAGACAATTACTTGCTTCTTTTTTTTTCCTTTGGGGGGGGTACATCAAAGGGTTTCCCCCTTTCTGGGCTCTAAATGTTTTCTTTTTAGTCCCAGAAAATTTTAACATCCTTATTCCAAAAGACTTTTTTTTTTGGGGGTTTTGGCCCCCCCTTCCACGGCCATCAAAGCTGTCACACCCATGATCTTTCCTTTTTGCAAACCCCAACCCCTCCCAAAATTTTTAATTTTTTATCAAAGTTATTTTTCCCATTTGGGTTTTTTGCAATTTAACCTTTATTTTAAATTTAAAAAAGAATTTGAAAAATAAATTTTATTTTATTTAATTTAGATTTGGGGTTTTTTAATAGATAACAGGATTGAATTCGGGAAAAAATTCTAACTTTGTTTTTGGGGAAAACCCGTTTCCCCGTGATAAAATTTACCCTTTATACCAGTTATATATAATCATTTTAACGTATTTTTATTTATTCTAAAAGATAAAGTGGTAAATACCCTAAATTACGTTTTCAAATTATTTACTCTAAAACCAACTTGTTATATTTATATTCCATAGTAATTTAATTTATCCCCAGAAAACATTTATGGTTCTAAAAAAAAACAAAAAAAAAATAATCAAAATAATAAACAAAAAAAGTTTTCATTATTTTTGTATTCAAAAATTTTTAACATAATAAAGATTAAACAAATTAGGATAAAAAGCTCAAAAAAGACTTAAAAATAAAACACCTAATTTAACTTCACTCCAATGCATTCAAAAAATACCTATGCTATATTAACCCCAAAACTTCCCCATTAAAAAAAAACATCCATTTAAAAACCCAATTTTTTAAAAATGTTTAAACCCTTTGGCGCAAAAAAAATAAAGGTTTTTAAATTTTTACAAAAAAACCTTTTCCCCAAAAAAAAACCCAAATTTTTTCAAATAATTTAAAAAATTTAGAAAATTTATATAAATAAAATTCCCCAAAAACCCAAACAAAAAATTGATCCCATCCCCGGGTTCACAAAAATCACGCAAACTATTCTGCACCGCAAAAAAATTTAAGACCCAACCCCTTACCCCCACACCCAATTATTATCCCCAAAATAAAATCATTTCTTCTTCCCCAATTAAAACCTACTTACAAAAGCAAAGAATATAATCACCCCAACCTAAAACTTTTGTAAAGGCACTTTAACCCCCAAAACTACCCTTAAAAAATTCCCCAAATTCATTTCCCGCTTACTTGTACCATAACTCATAACCCCATAAACGTTTAACTCAATCACATGGGTATCCAAAAGTGGTTTAAAAGGGCGGTTTACCCTCGACCATCTAAATGTATGTTCGTAAAAGAGGGGGCTGAATGGTAAATTTTCGAGGCGAACGGGGCTCGGAAAGAAATCAGTACCGTGGGAAAGGCGGGGGAAAACCGGTATTTTGAAACATTTGAAAGACCACCGAACATTAAAAAACACTGTTTTAAACCCCCAAAAGGGAGTAGGGGAAGGAAGACGACCCGCAAAGGAAACAGCTGGGGGAAAAAAAAAAAAATAAAAAGGGGAAAGGGGGGGCAAAAGGAAGAAGGTTTAAGAAGTTTGTTGGACCCAGTCCCTTTTGGGGATTTGAAAAGGTACAAGGGAGAGAAAAGGAGGGAAGAAGAGGGAGAGATAGGGGGGGTGGGAAAGGGGGAAAAAAAAAAAGAAAAGGAAAGAAGGGAGAGGAAGAAGGGGGAAAAAAAAAAAGAGAGGGAAAGGAGGGGAGGGAGGGGGGAAAAGAAGAGGGAGAAAAAAAAAGAGGGAAAAGGGGGAAAAGAGGGGAAGAAAGGGGGAAAAAGGGAGGAGAAAAAGGGGGGAAAAAAAAAAAGGGGAGAAGGGGAAAAAAAAAAAAAAAAAAAAAAAAAAAAAAAAAAAAAAAAAAAAAAAAAAAGAAATCTGTACTTTCTTCACAGCCACAGACCATATAACAGACTCACAACACGGTGGTGTAGTCAAACTACCATAATAACGGTAGTATTTTAATGGTGCTGATGGTAGAAGATCTCGCACTGCAAAGCTGTCAATTTCGATCTCATCGTCTGCGGGGAAAAAACAACACACAACATTTATTTTTAAAATTTCTTCTTTCTTTTGTCCTTCTCTCGCCTTTTTTTGTTGGGTGCAACTGATGTTATGCTCATTCACGCAGGTTTAACTGATGATCGGTTTTATGCGAGGAGATCAGTACTGACTAATTCACTGGATCGCTTCATATGCTGTGTCCTTCTCTGCGTTTTTGCCGTTAGTCATCACAGGTTTAACTGATGATTGGTTTATGAGATAGTGCAGGCTGGATCGCTTGATATGATTTGGTATTGTGGAGTTTTATAATGTCTGCGCCCGTGTGGTGCTCGGGATCGCATGGGAAGCAAAGAATAGTACCATTCTTGTCTACATGCATGTCGTAAAAGGCGACTGAGGTATGACCTAGAGAAGCTACCCTAATAAATAAAAAGCTTAGCAGAAATCGGATGTGGTGACATACTTGTAGGCGCATAACTGACACAACGTACAATCGCTCTTAGGCTCAGATCACATACAAATCACAAAGAGTGGTTAACAAGTGGCCGATATGAAGCGTGTGAAGAAGAAGAAGATGTCTGTAACTCCCTAATCCATCTTTTTCTTGGTCTACCCCTTCTTTTTGATGATTCCATTTTCAGGTTGTACGCTCTTGCAGCTGGTATATTCGGGTTCGTTCTCACCAAGTGGCCAAACCATTTGAGTCTCTGTTTTTCAATGAATCTAATAACTTGCGCAAATGTCTGGTTTTCTAAATCCTGTCGGTCTTGGATCCCGTCAAGCTGTTGTCTATATATATCCAAGTGAGTCATTAATAGATTTGATCATTACTATAATCTTGGATTCTCCGAAAGGAGTTAATTCTTATTTTTCATGTTTGTTGGCCTACACGCTCTGATATAACCAATAAAGGTTCCCTTAGGTTGAAAGGGCGTGCCCGGCTTAAAGAGGCTTTAATCCCCTACTAAACAAACAAACAAACAAACTCCTACATTTATTTGCTCATCGTCCTCATTCTTGTTTTCTTTGGGTTATCGTGTCCTGTCTCATTTGGGTCTATTGAATGATTGATTGATTGATAGAACCATCATGATTGCACTTCAGTGAGTAGCCATATGTGCTCGATCTCTTTCTTACACAGGAAGATGTCAGCTGCAGTGCACGAACTACGTAGCACCGGCAAGGGACCCCGATGTAATTTTGAAGATGGTGAAGATTTGTGTGTAGGATCTTTTATTTTTAATCTTTTCTAATGAATTTTGCCAGGGCAGCGTCTTTCCAGTCTGCTCTTCTCCATTTTGAAGGGTTCTTTTACGTGCACATATTAAACACGGGACCTAAGTTTTATCGTCCGTCTCTGATAGGACTATAACACGATCTCACCTACACTGATATCGGGGATCTCTAGAAAATATCCAGATGGATCCACGAGGTAACGAACCTGGTAAATTTGGCACGAGAGGCGAGCATCTAACCACTACGCCACACAGACCCCCCATTTGGGTTATCATCGTCCTGTTCTTGTATTCTTTGGGTTCTCTTTCAGTCTGCAGTCCATGGACGAAGTTGTTTTGTTTGTCACAATGTCTTCAGACATCCTACATATACTTCTCAAATATCTTCATCTTCTTCTTCTGATCGTGCTACCAATGATGTACATTTCGTATTCTTCTGCATCTCTCTTTGTGACCCTGTTCTTGACCAAATATTTCAAATTTCTTAGCACTAGGAAGTAACTTAGACACACTAACACACTCTACATATCCCATTTATGTTAGACGAGAGTAACATTAAGCACACCACACACACACACACTACACCTATGCCAACATACACTCTCACTCCACTTGTGTCGCTAAGAGTAATCAGTTATATGAGGACATTACTCAACAATCATACAGCACTCCCGCAACATGCCCATACACATACACCCACACGGCACATATCAGTATGAGGACTATCATCATAGCATCTCGAACATGCCCATGTGTGCTCGATCTCCGCCTCAGTAATCAGCAACGTCCAGCGACCCAACACGCCAGTTCGATGTTGATTAATCAATCTCTTTGCATATTTAGTATGTCGTTCTTCTCGGGCTGCACCAATGTTGACACCCATCTCTTTCAATCTGGTCAGCGAGTGGAATTCACAGCCCTGAAACTCCTCTGTTCGGAAAGACTTAATGCGTGAAGAATGTCATTTCGATCCATGGCAGCTCTGATATTGTAGCCTAGCCAGCCAATCTATCAGCTCGTTCATTACCCCTAACTGCTGCGTGCCCAGGGACAACAATGAAGGTGATTTATCTGATCATTGTCTGTACCAGTACCTCCACCCAGTTTCGTCTCAACATTCCTGATTCGACCGTCCTGATTCCTGATTACGAATCATGTCATGAGTTAGCATCTTACTTGTGTAAAGGAGATAAATTAAACACACACATCCACACAGATAACACACATATATACTTGTGTAGGGGGAGAGAACATTAGACACACACACACACTTCCACACACACACATTTACTTGTATAAGGGAGATAATCTTATCGAAATAATGAACAGCTGTAGTTAAACTATGTCGCCTGAGTGGTTACGGGCCCAAATTTGGGGTTTAAAGAATAGAACCACTGTTACCTGTCACGCATGTCGTAAGGGCGACTAAGGAGGTTTGGCTGAAATCGGATGCACATGTTCTAAACGTGTAGAAGTCTTATGCGTTTAGGGCCTACCAAACCAATGTGCAACGTATACACGTTCTTGGCAAAGATCAAACATATCACAAAGAGTGATTAAAATTGGTCGTAAAGAACGAACGCAAAGAAGAAGAAGAAGATTAAAACTATGTAGCAATGGCGAAACACGTAAAACAAAGTACTGTAGTTTTACAAAATACACAAAAATAACGATACACAGCAACGTTGCGACCAAAAGGTCTTTATCAAGCAAAGAATACAACAGAAGTGAAGAAATTCACTTCTTTCACGGCACAGAAATATAGATTCTTTAGATAATAAACTAACGACCCTATAACAATGGGGCAGGAGCGGAGGCGGAGGGGATAACATTAGATAACTCTGAACTACATGCTTTAGGTATCTTGGACAAGTTGTTAATAATCACATCAAAATTTTTATTTCTTCTGCCCACCTGAACAAATAAAGAAATAGAAAATAGCTGAGTCTCACAGGTAACTAAAGCTAGATCTAATCTAATCATCCAATCTAAACTAATACTTAACTTAGTCTAAACTAATACTTAACTTAGACTAAACTAATACTTAACTTAGTCTAAACTAATACTTAACTTAGACTAAACTAATACTTAACTTAGTCTAAACTAATACTTAACTTAGTCTAAACTAATACTTAACTTAGTCTAAACTAATACTTAACTTAGTCTAAACTAATACTTAACTTAGACTAAACTAATACTTAACTTAGATTAAACTAATATTTAACTAAGACTAAACTAAAACTTAACTTAGATTAAAATAATACTTAACTTAGACTAAACTTAGACTAAACTAAAACTTGACTAAGACTAAACTAAAACTTGACTAAGACTAAACTAAAACTTGACTAAGACTAAACTAAAACTTGACTAAGACTAAACTAATACTTAACTAAGACTAAACTAATATATAACTAAGACTAAACTAATACTTAACTTAGACTAAAATAATACTGACTAAACTTAGACTAAACTAATACTTAACTAAGACTAAACTAATCCTGGGCTTAGACCAGTGGTTTTCAACTTGCGGTCCCTACCCTTTTGAGTCAAATGACATTTTCCAGGAGTCGACGAAGACCATCGGAAAACAAATATTTATCATAATTAGAAATAAATATTTCACAATATATAATTACATATTATTTTGACTAATTACTATGTTTAATTATGTTCAATTTGTAACAATGAAAATACATCCTATGATATCAGATATTTACATTACGATTTATAACAGTAGCAAAATTACAGTTATGAAGTAGCAACTAAAATAATTTTATAGTTGGGGTCACCACAATATGAGGAACTGTATTAATGGGTGCAGCATTAAGAAGGTTTAGAACCACTGGCTTAGTCTAAACTAATTCATGACCTTTAATAAAAACGAAATTAAACTTTGACATATAATTGACGGAACACTAACCTCAATAAGGACTGCCAACACAGCCAGGCCGAAAGGTTTGCATGAAGCATCGGTGACGGTTTCAAAACGGATTTGAGTATGAACAAGGTGCATCTGCGGGAGAGAGTGAAAGAGAAGAAGCGGGTGAGGAGAAGAGTCACGGCTTACAGAGTGGGAGGTTAAGTGGTTTGAGTGTATGGGTTTTATATGTCTGTTGAGTTATCAAAGTTTTAAAGTGTTGGAGGTTTAAAGTGTTGATGTTTAGAGTGTTGGTTTTTAGAATGTTGGGGGTTTCTGGAGTGTTGGAGCTTTAGAGACGTTCATACTCTATTTATTTCATCAGATCTAGAGAGAATTAGAAGGGATAGCAAGAGAGAGGAAGAGCTGAAAGAAGTTTATTGAAGACGTGTGCTTCCTTGGGAGTTGAAGAGGAAAAAGAAATGATAATTAGAGTATTCGAGTTTAAGATTTAGAGAGAATTAGAGTTTAAGATTTCAAAATAATTATATATTCGAGTTAGATTTAGAATTAGAGTATAATATTTCAAAATAATTGATTGAGTTTAAGATTTAGAAATTAGAGTTAGATTCAATAATTAAGATTAGTTGCTTTAGAGATAGAATTACAGAGTTAAGCTGAGATAAATGGTTTATTAGAGGTAATCAGAGTATTAGAGTTTTAAGAGTTGACAGCAGTTCGAATATATGATAGATATAGATTTAAAGTTTTCTAACATCAGAGTAATAAACATATGGAAAAATTCTCTAGTCCACAGAGAGGTGTTTTACAGAAGAATGTGAGAATTCCATGACTGCTAAAATGACTAATGTTGAGGTGTTGAATGAGGTCAAAACACAAAGAAAACGTATTATCAATATAAGAAAGAGGCAGTCATCATTTTTCGGACATGTGATGAGGAGGGAGGTTTAGAACATATTGTAACAACTGTAAAATCGAGGGAGACGAGACAGAGAAAGACAGTGAGAGAAAATGTTGGATAGCCTGACTCATGGCACGGTAGAGCGTTAACATCTGAACTGTTAGCAAACAAGAAAGATAGAGATTTTAGAGATCCATGATCACCTACGCCAGCCGGCACGGCACTCTGAGATGATGATGAACGTCAGATTTCAGAAGAAAAAGCATAAGAATACATCGGCTAACTCCATCTACCATGTTGGTTTTGTTACAATATTATAAACATCTCTCTTTCTCTCGCTCTCTCTCTCTCTCTCTTTTCTAGCCGGTGATGTACTTAACACTTAAGGCAGAAACAAATACGCGCTATTCTTCTCTGTACTTGGCCTTCCACAGTATCGTCTTCCAACTGTGGTTAATTTATTTCATTCCTTGTTCTCTTCCAGTTCGTTTTTTTGGGGGTCTTCCACGTTTTCGTTTCCCTCTGGAGTACATCTCAGAGCGGATTTCATGACATAATTAGTCTCCAACGTATCACACGCCAGATTCATCTTCAGTGTTATGTTATGTTATGTTATGCGATCGACAACATGGCACATTGGTTATTTCCATGCGTGCTCTGTCCTCTGCTGCAGCAACCATCCTAAAGTCCGCTAGCTAACCGTATCCATGAGAAGTTGATTAGTATACCTTCTCTCTTTACCACGTATACGACACTGTCTGGCATGTTTAAACTTAACACCTAATTCTCGTCCTCGTTAAAGTGTCTTCTTATTCTTCGCGTTCGTTCTTTACAACCAATTTAAATCACTCTTTGTAATATGTTTGATCTTTGCCAAGAACGTGTATATGTTGCACATTGGTTTGGAGGCCCTTAACACGTAGACTTGTACACATTTAGGACACATGCATCCGATTTCAGCCAAGTTAAAGTGTCTGAGACTCGCCTAAAAATGAGAGCGTGCCGCAGTTAAGATTTCGGTCATTTATGCGCCTACAAGTAGGTCAGCACATCCGATTTCTGCAACGATTGTTATTTACTAGGTTAGCTTCCCTAGGCCCCTACCTTAGTTGACTCTTACGACATGCCTTATAGGTCACAGTGTTGCTATTCTTTGCTCCACTTGTGCGCCCCGGCAACACACGAACGAAACAAAGTGTAATGAACTTGTAACACGTTCTTTCTTTCTCGAATTGTACTGTTTGCCTCACAGCGTCAGGTCGAGAAGAGCTTTTAAAACGGGCCCTAGTATGCGCTTTGTAAATAGTCTCTTTCGTCGCCTCTGTTATCTCTGAGGTCCATCTTTTGCGTGGCCGGCCTTTTGCTTTGTACCCATTGTATCGAAGCAGCATTGCTCTTTGAGGTGCACTGTCTGATGGTAATCTTCTTACGTGACCGAACCATTTAATTTGTTGTTTCTTGATGAAGTCTAGTACTGATGTTGTACCACTTTTTCCTGATGTCCTCATTTCTCAACCGGTCTCTTCTTGTTACACCCAGCATTCTGCGTAGACACTTCATCTCTGTGTGACTAGTTTTCTTCTATCGTTTGATGTCAGCGTCCAGGTCTGGCACTGGTAACATAATGTGGGGAGAAAGATTGTGTTGAATATTGCTTGTAACACTATTCTGTCAAAAACCTAGCAGTGATTACCTCCAGAGCTGAATATCTTCCATCTATACTGTGCTCCGATCCAAGACTGGTGTTGCCACCCCAATGGAAGTGAAATTGTCGCAGCTTGTACTTGGCGGGTAGACTACCACCCTTCAGAATGACATCCTTACCAGCATAAACCACTTCGGCTGGAGATTAGAAGAAAAGGGGATGATAGTAATGATGATGGTGATGATGATGATGGTAGTGGTGATGATGATGATGGTAATGATGAAGATGATGATGATGAGAAGGATGATGATGATGATGAGGATGATGATGAGGATTATGAGGATGAGGATGATGATGTTGATGTAATGTGTGATGATGATGAGATGATGATAATAGAAATGTATATGATGATGATGAGATGATGATGATGATGATGAGGATGATGATGATGATGATGATGATAATGATGATGATGAGAGAGGATGATGATGAGAATGATGATGATGAGGATGATGATGATGATGATGATGATATGATGATGATGAGGATGATGATGATGATGATGAAGATGATGATGATGATGATGATGATGAGGAAGATGATGATGATGAGGATGATGATGATGATGATGAGGATGAAGATGATGATGATGATGATGATGATGATGATGATGAGGAGGATGATGAGGATGATGAGGATGATGAGGATGATGATGAGGATGATGATGAGGATAATGATGATGATGATGATGATGATGCTGGTGAGTTCGTCACATGATAGATGATAGTGGTCACCAACACCAGTCCACTTTACTTCCGAGTGTGTCTCTGCTCTCCACTTGAAGCTGATATAAGGGAGACTACAGTAAAACCAGTGGCGGCTCGTGATCATTTTTGTTGGTGGGGCCAGACACAAATTTTCAAAAAAATCATGGTTTTGGGTTAGGTTATATTTTAATTTTGTTAATAATAAATACACGTTACACATTATTTTTTTTGGGGGGGATCAGGCTCCACTGGCCCTTAATGACGAGCCGCCACTGAATAAAACTATGTAGCAATGGTCAAACACGTTAAAACAAAGTATTGTCAATTCTAGGGAAGTTGTCTGGGACTTATTGTCTGTCTGTATATTGTACGAAGGTGCATTGAAAAGTAATGCCTCCAAGTCCATAACTTTGTTAATTGTGTTCGGAGGCAATTGACACCGATATCAGAATAAAGTATATGTAAGTGTGTTTTCAGGACAGTAAGTGTCAGTGTCTGGAATGTTGCGCATGCGCACAACATTATCCAAGATGGCGTCATACATGGAAATTTGGTTGAAGCAAAGAGCTGTGATTGAATTCTTGACGGCCGAAGGTTGTGTTCCCATCGACATGCATCGGAGAATGAGAGCGGTATATGGTGACGCCTGTGTGGATGTGAGTACTGTTAGGAGGTGGGCAAGGACTGTTAAAGGCGACAATTCAGCGACGATGACCTTGCATGATCAGGCTCGCAGCGGACGACCAATTACAGCAGTGGATGAACAACACCAAGCTCGCGTGGACGAACTGATTCATGTCAATCGCTGCATCAAGCAAAACGATGACGCTACAATGAAGAAACTACGGGCCAGACTGCTACGTGTTCGTTCTGGAAAACACGCAGTCCTTCAACATGACAATGCTCGTCCACACACCAGTAGACAAACAGCGGCAACATTAGAGCGTCTCAATTTTGACGACATTTTAGCGCACCCACCATATAGCACCGATTTGGCACCTTGTGACTTTTTCCTGTTCCCAAAGCTCAAGGAACATCTCAAGGGAAACAGATATGCTTCTGACGAGGATGTGGCAGCAGATGTGCGTACCTGGCTTCGTGAAAAATCATCAGATTTTTCTTCGACGGGATCAACAACTAGTTCGACGTTGGAATGTGTTTGTGGAACGTGGAGGTGACTATGTCGAAAATAATGACTCTATTGTGTAGTGGACATCTCAAGCTTTCTGAAAATGTATGTTTCATTTGTAAATTATGTATATTAACAAAGTTATGGACTTGGTCTACCGTTTTAGAAGTCTGAATTTCTTCCCTTCTGTCTTCTTGTATTATTTACTTGATAAAGACCTAGTGATCGAAACGTCGCTGTATATTGTTGTTGTATTTTGTAAAACTACAGTACTTTGTTTTACATGTTTCGTTAATCCAAGCTGTATTAAAAGGACGGTTAAAATATTTTTAAACGCTCATTATTGCTTGTAATATCGCAGTTTAGACGGTATGGGACAGGAGACATGTGTATGGGACAGGGGAACATGTAGGGGACAGGGGACATGTGTAGGGACAGGGGAACATGTATGGGACAGGGGACATGTGTAGGGGACAGGGGACATGTGTATGGGACAGGGGGACATGTGATGGGACAGGGGAACATGTATGGGACAGGGGACATGTGTAGGGGACAGAGGGACATGTGTATGGGACAGGGACATGTGATGGGACAGGGGACATGTGTATGGGACAGGGGACATGTATATGGGACAGGGGGACATGTGTAGGGACAGGGGAACATGTGTATGGGACAGGGGACATGTAAAGAACAGGGGGACATGTGTATGGGACAGGGGGACATGTGTATGGGACAGGGGGACATGTGTAGAGGGACAGGGGGAACATGTGTAGGGGACAGAGGGGACATGTGTATGGGACAGGGGGACATGTGTATGGGACAGGGGACATGTGTATGGGACAGGGGAACATGTGTATGGGACAGGGGAAAATGTGTATGGGACAGGGGGACATGTGTATGGGACAGGGGGACATGTGTATGGACAGGGGACATGTGTATGGACAGGGGACATGTGTATGGGACAGGGACATGTGTAGGGACAGGGGACATGTGTAGGACAGGGACATTGTATGGACAGGGGGACATGCATGTGGAATTTAACGGTCGCATGGCTAGTGCAGTCGTCCGAAACTCTTTATGTTAGATTTTCTTTATACCCCGACATAATAAAATCTTATTGACCTTATCGTGGATTGAACCCTGGTCTTCCGTAATGGAGCCACGCTCTAATAAACTTGGCAAGACGCCCAACAAAGGTCCATTACAGTGACACACTCAAAATTATCAATTTTACTTTTCTTTCTTTTGTCGTCAAACTGCTACCGGGTTGTTGCCCAGTGTCGTCACACTGCTTACCGGGTTGTTGCCCAGTGTCGTCACACTGTTACTGGGTTGTTGTCCAGTGTCGTCACACTGTTACCGGGTTGTTGCCCAGTGTCGTCACACTGTTACCGGGTTGTTGCCCAGTGTCGTCACACTGTTACCGGGTTGTTGCCCAGTGTCGTCACACTGTTACAGGGTTGTTGCCCAGTGTCGTCACACTGTTACCGGGTTGTTGACCAGTGTCGTCACACTGCTACCGGGTTGTTGCCCAGCGTCGTCACACTGTTACCGGGTTGTTGCCAAGTGTCGTCACACTGTTACCGGGTTGTTGCCCAGTGTCGTCGCACTGTTACCAGGTTGTTGCCCAGTGTCGTCACACTGTTACCGGGTTGTTGCTCAGTGTCGTCACACTGTTACCGGGTTGTTGCCCAGTGTCGTCACACTGTTACGGGTTGTTGCCCAGTGTCGTCGCACTGTTACCGGGTTGTTGCCCAGTGTCGTCACACTGTTACCGGGTTATTGCCCAGTGTCGTCACACTGTTACCGGGTTGTTGCCAAGTGTCGTCACACTGCTACCGGGTTATTGCCAAGTGTCGTCACACTGCTACCGGGTTGTTGCCCAGTGTCGTGGTTTTTTGTTTTTGTTTTGCGCTGTTCTAGTAGCTAGGGTGATTCCTATCTTTGCTCTTTTACAGGATTCTGCTATGCCATCTAAAAATCTTTTTCGTGGTCTTCCTCTTGCCTTCTTTCTGTTATAGAAGACTGTATACTGTGGAGTTTGGATGCATTTTTATTAAGTGGCCAAACCACTCCATTCTTTGATTCTCAATGTAATTCAAGAAAGGTTCTGTGCCAACTTTCTTTCTTATGCTGATGTTGGTGACGCTGTCTGTTCTGGTGTTGTTGGGAACTTTTCGCAGACACCGCATCTTACATGTAGTTATTTTTGTGACTCCGCTTTGCTCATTGTCCATATTTGGATCTGGTAATACAAAGTCACTCTGCCAATGCCAGTTCCAAGCCCGGATGAAAAAGGAGGAGGACTTGTGCGTGAGGCCAGCTACCTCATCACAAGAAATTGAAATAGCTACAGAAACTTGTAAGAAAGGACGCCATACCGGTAAACCGACCAGCGAGGTGGTGTGCGGTGCACCTAGTGCATCAATGACGGTTGCTGATGAAAGCCGCTCTGCGGAAGTCAGCAACCCGACTCGTACATTACTTGGCTCAAAGACACACACTAAAATTGGATTTTGGAATGTGAGAACGATGGCCACGGCTACAAGAATATCAAAGCAGGCATTGAAGTGGGATGCAAAGGGTTCAAGAAGAGAGGTCGACCTAAGGAGATCCTGAAGCGAACTTTGCTGAGAGAGGCAGGAAATATCAGTCTCACTTCCATGGAGGAGATTGAGCGAGTTGCCCAGGATAGAGCGGTATGGAGAAATTACTTGCAGGCCCTATGTAACGTATAACGATACGAAAGGAATTATTATAATACAAAGTAGGTATAAAAATGCTGTTGATCATTTGTTGCTTAGCTGTCAGTGAAATTTCAATCTCTTTCTTTATTTCTTTCTCGAATCCTGTATGCCTCACAGCGTCAGGTCAGGAAGAGATTTCTAAAACGGGCCTAGTATGCGCTTCGTAGATAGTCTCTTTCGTCGCCTCTGTTATCTCTGAGGTCCATCTTTTGCGTGGCCGGCCTTTTGCTTTGTACCCATTGTATCGGAGCAGCATTGCTCTTTGGGGTGCACTGTCTGATGGTAATCTGCTTACGTGACCGAACCATTTAATTTGTTGTTTCTTGATGAAGTCTAGTACTGATGTTGTACCCACTTTTTCCTGATGTCTTCATTTCTCAAACGGTCTCTTCTTGTTACACCCAACATTCTGCGTAGACACTTCATCTCTGTTGTGACTAGTTTTCTTCTATCGTTTGTTGTCAGCGTCCATGTCTGGCACTGGTAACATAATGTGGGAGAAAGATTGTGTTGAACATTGCTCTTTTGTGTTCATGGTGACGTGTTTGCATCTTAAAATTGGCGCCATTTGCCCTATCATTTGATTTGCTTTGTTGCATATGTGTTGAATTTCATTAGTTATTCTTCCATTTGCTGAAAAAATGCTCCCAGGTATGTGAAATCTTTTACTTGATTTAGTAGGTGATTATCGATGGAGATGTTGGTAGTGTTTTCCTCTCTGGCGAATGTCATTACTTCTGTTTTGTCGATGTTAATTCTCATGTTGTATTCGTTACATGCTAACTGGAGTCTGTTGATGTGTTGTTGTAGCTGTTCTTCTGTTGTTGATATGATTGCCTGATCGTCTGCAAAAGAAATTCATTTAAGAGTTCTCCGAGGTTGTTTCCTTCGCTGGTGTTAGCTATTTTACAAATGTGGTCAATGTACGTGATGAATAGCAGGGGGATAGTACGCAGCCTTGTCTTACTCCTGACCTACGTGAAACTTTTCTGATAATCCTGTATTTGTTCTAATCGTACATTGGCTGTCAGTATAAATATTCTTGCAAAGGTTGATTAGGTGTTCATTAACCCCATAGGTTGTTAGTATTTTCCACAACTTGTGCCTATCTACGCGGTCGAACGCTTTTCCTGATCTACAAATGCAACGTGTAACTGTTCGTCGGATTCGATAGTCCTTTCTAATTTCAATCTCTAACTGTGGAAAATGATCTTGAAACTTCTCGCGCACAAAGCAAATGCCCTAAAAGCTACACTATCAGAGAAATCCTGAAAAAAAGAAGAAAGTGAGGCTTTACCTGTATGTCCTCCAACGTTTTCCATCTTCATTTTCACCCCGTCGGTGATGGTGTAGTCGGTGAGGTCAAACTCTTGGAGTGTCTTGTCCTGGACTGTTTCGTTGGTGACGATGTTGATTGGTGACTGCATGACCCCATCACAATCCGGGTAGTTCAAGTACCAATTCTCAGGTCCTGGGTAGAATTAAATTTAATAATGTTAGCATGGCTATGGAGGTCATAGTATAATAAATAATAATAATTACTCTCGTAACGTTATACGTTACACATGGAATACAATCAATGTCTCCCAACCGCTCTATCCTGGGCAACTCGTACAATCTCCTTCATGAAACTGAGACCGATTTTTCTTGCCTGTTTCAGCAAAGTTGGTTCCAGGGTTTCCTTAGGGTGTGCTCGCTTTCTTTCTTCTTCTTCTTTTGTCGACACACTGCTACCGGGTTGTTGCCCAGTGTCGTGGTTTTCTGTTTTTGTCTTGCGCTGTTCTGGTGGCTTGTGTGATTGTTATCTTTGCTCTTTCACAGGATTCTGCTACGCCATCTAACCATCTTTTCCGTGGTCTTCCTCTTGCCTTCTTTCCGGATGTTCTGTTGTAGAAGACTCTGTATACTGTGGAGTTTGGATGCATTCTTATTAAGTGGCCAAACAACTTCATTCTTTGTTTCTCTATGTAATTCAAGCACTGTTTTGTGCCAACTTTCTTTCTTATGCTGATGTTAGTGATTCTGTCTTTTCTTGTGTCGTTGGTAACTTTTCGCAGGAAACGCATTTCACATGTAGTAATTTTTTTTACTGCGCTTTGCTCAATGTCCATGTTTGGCTCTGGTAACACAAAGTAGGTATAACCTACTCGCTTCTTTAACCCTTTGAATCCCACTTCCGTGCCTGCTTTGTTATTCATTGATAATTTCTCTTCAAGGTGTGTCCAACATATCTCCATCTTCTCCTTCTTATAACATTTATTGCTACTTGTTGGCAGATATTTCTCTGATTTTATCATTCTCTCAGGAGACAATTGGTTTTGCGTCACGTAGTATGTTCTTCGCTGAATCACAACTTTCTTGTTACTGTAATAGTCTATTCTGGAGTGGCAATACTTTCCACAGTTTCTGCAGGTAAAACTGGAAACATAGCTGATACATAGGATGCTCTCTCTGCCCTCTATTTTGCCTCTTTATGTGATGGTGTTTTTCTTATTTTATTTTTTCTTCGTCTTCTTCTTTCGATCCCCGCCTAGGCCGATGAACCAGATTTTCTTATGAATGCTACCGTTGTTTTTAGGAATTCCGTCTCTCCGTACAGTTTTTCGCGAAATTCTGTGTTATCGGGCCAGGTTTATTTTCTCAGGCCTGCTAACAGCTGACAGTTTTGCAGTATGTGCTCTGACGTCATGTCCGCCTTTTCACATTGCCTCAGGCTAGTTGTGACAATTTAAAATGTGTTGAACATATGGGCCTGAAGCCTGTTATGGCCGGTACGGATACGAACTCTTTTCGTTTTGAATCACCCTCACCTCGCTCGCCATGCTTGCCTGTCTTTGACCAACCATTTTCTTTGTCTACGCTGCATGGAGTTAGATCAAGCTTGTAGGTGGATATGAAGCATTGTAATGCCCGTCTGCCCAGCGTGTTCATAGCGCGTTGGGCTACGGGTGACTATCCCTCTGTGTGTGTGGGTCTCCGCGGGATTGGCAAAAAAGTAACAGATTCCTCCTAGTTATTTACGGTAGACTCTTCGTGAATCACCTACACTCGAAGCGTCTTTACAAATTCGTCTAGCTGCTGGATAGGAAAAAAAAATAAAGCATTGTAATGGGGCTCATGCTGTCTAGTTGCAAGTTGACCATATTTAAGATCCTTGGGATTCTACCATTGCTCATACGACTTTACGTGTCCCATACATCTCAGTTTAGTGTATATATTAGGACTGAGTTTGAAGACATAAGTTATGATCATATAAAAAAGGCAGACTTGAACAATTCGCATCATCACAGTAAATGGGACTGAGCTAAGACAAGTCACCATCATCAGGTTCAGTGCCGGCTGGCGTAGGCGATAATGGATCTCCACAAATCTCTGTCGTTGGTGTTTGATATCAACTCAGATGTTGACGCTCTACCGTGCCATGTAGTGAGGCTATCCAAAATTTTCTCTCTGTCTTTCTCTGTCTCGTCTACCCTCGATTTTATCGGTTGTCACAATGTGTTCTAAACCTCCCCTCCTCATCACATGTCCGGAAAATGATGACTGCCTCTTTCTTATATTGATGATAAACTTTCTCTGTGTCTTGATCTCACCCAACACCTCAACATTAGTCATTTTAGCAGTCCATGGATTCTCATCATTCTTCTGTAAAACCACATTTCTGTGGCCCTCAGAGGTTTTTCGATCTGTGTGTTCATTGTCCATGACTAAGACAAGTACAGCAATTGAAATATCTCAGAGTCCTGGTAGCATCAGATGGCAGATGCAGATCAGAATTAAAGATCAGAATAGGGCAAGAGAAAACATCGTTTCGGAAAATGACAAGCATTGTATGCAACAAGTCCTTGTCGAAATCAGAATGCGAGTTATTCAGTGCTACATAGAACCAATACTGACATACGGATGCGAGTCATGGACAATGTACAAGCAGATAGAAAAACCTCTGAGGGCTACAGATATGTGGTTTTAAAGAAGAATGATGAGAATCGAGTGGATTGCTAAAATGACTAATGTTGAGGGGTTGAATGAGATCAAGACACAGAGAAAGCTTATCATCAATATCAGAAAGAAGCAGTCATTAATTTTCAAACATGTGATGAGGAAGGGAGGCTTAGAACACATTGTGACAACCAGTCAAATTGTGGGTAGACGAGACAGAGGAAGACAGAGAGATAAAATTTTAGATAGTCTGACTTCATGGCACGGTAGAGCGTCAAAATCTGAGATGATAGCAAACAGCAGAGACATGAATTTGTGGAGACCCATAATCGCCTACGCGAACCGGCACTGCATCTGATGATGATGATAATGATTTATATTTATTAAAAGACATACATTCCTAATACTGAGAGCCTCTGTAGCGTAGTTGTTAGTGAACTCGCTTCTCAAGGCTGGTGGTCTAGGTTCAGCTACCGCAATGCGCGTGAAATTTTTCCGAGCACGACGGCTCTCAGGTCGACCCAGCCTCAACTGGGTACCAGACATTCTCTGGGAAAGTAAAGGCGGCCGGCGTGATGCTGACCACATCACCCATCGTGTGCCGACGGTCAATGAAAAATACAGGCAATGTATTGACGTATATACCACGAGGTATGAAAGGGTTCCTTTACTTTTTTTTTTATTCCTAATACTAATAGTCACCTTTCACATCTCCAGCTTGGTAGTTCCAGCCTGGGAAAGACAAAACAAAATAAATATGAAGTTATCAATGCGTGATATCGTAGCATGAATATAATTATCAATTATTCGTAATAGCATCTTCTTGGTCTTTGTCGCACTGCTCGGTGTTGCCCATGTCGTCACACTGCTACCGGGTTGTTGCTCAGTGTCGTCACACTGCGGTAGTCGTCACTGCTTGGGTGTTGCTCAGTGTCGTCACACTGCTACGTTGTTGCCCATGCTAAATGCTCGGTGCCAGTGTCGTACGCTCACGGTTTCGGTCACTGCTACCGGGTTGTATCGTCACACTGCTACCGGGTTTTGCCCAGTGTCTCCCTGCGGTGTTGCTGGTCGTTGTTTCGTTTTCTGTTCTGGTGGCATGATCAATTTTTTCTCCTTGACAGGATTCTGCTATGCTATATGTCCATATATTGTTGTCTTCCTCTCGCCATCTTTCCAGATCTTCTATTGTAGACGATTATGTATACAGTGAAGTTCTTATTAAGTGGCCAAACCACTTCATTCTTTGTTTCTCAATGTAATTCAAGCAAGGTGCTGTGCCAACTTTCTTTCTTATGCTGATGTTAGTGACTGTCTTTTCTGGTGTTGTTCGTAACTTTGCGCAGACATCGTATTTCACATGTAGTTATTTTTTTGAGACTGTACTTTGCTCATTGTCCATGCTTGACTCTGGTAACACAAAGTAGGTATGAAAATGCTGCTGATCTTCCGTTCTTTACCTGTTAGTGAGATTTTTGGGCTCAAAACTAAAACAAAAACAGAAAAACACAACCTGGACAACAACCTTGTAACAGTGTGACGACACAAGAAAGAAGATGGTTAGATGGCATAGCAGAATACTGTGGAGGAAAATCTATCACCCAAGCCACTAGAGCATAGATTCCCAAATGTATTTGCCTACTACCCACTTTGCACAACATAAAGTTTGCAACGCCCCCCTCCACATTATAACTTGTTTGCGAACGCCCCCCTCCCACATATATTCATGCTGTTTTCTCTTTGACATAAAAAATTGATATATATTTCTGTAATACAAGGTCAATTTTCAAATGATTATATACATGAAATAGAAAATTGATGAAAAAATGGATCGTGTAAGACGGGCATAAGATGAATTAAAATGCAGAATTAAAATTAAAAATCACTAAAATAATTTATTTTAAAATATTTATTATTAATTTATTCTTTAAGGAGCCACCGACCCTAATCGCCTGAACACCCTAGAAATTGTCTGAACCCACTATCGCCTCCCTAGAACGCTTCAGCGTCCATTGGGGGGCGGTACCACCCACTTTGGGAAACACTGCACTAGAGCAACGCATGAGAACAACCGAAAACCACACAACACTGAACAACAATCCTGTAAGAGTGTGACGACACAAGAAGAAAAAAATTATCTGCAGAGACTTCTATCCAAGTCATCATTAATAATTATATGTAATGATGGCTGTTATCTTCTTTATTGTGAATCTACATTTATCGTGAGAGCCGCTGTAGCGTAGTTGTTAGTGAACTCGCTTCTCAAGGCTGGTGGTCCGGGTTCAACTTCCGCAGTGCGCGTGAAATTTTCCCGACCGACCTCAGGTCGACCCAGCCTCAACTGGGTATGGGACATGCTCTGGGAAAGTAAAGGCGGCCGCCGTGATGCTGACCACATCACCCAACGTGTGCCGACTGTCAATGAATAATACAGGTCTAACACTGTATTGCCCTATATACCACAAGGTTCCTTTACTTTTACTTTTACTTTACATTTATCGTTATTGCCCATCCTTCCTTTCTTCCTTTCTTCCTTTCGTTCTCAATACAATTTTTTCTCTGTATTACATGTTGTAGACAGGCTAATATTTTAAATTCCCATGGAGAAGATGGATTCAGGATGTAACTGATGGTTTAAACATGACAACTGCAGAGGCAGAACATCTGGCCTTTGAGAGAGAGAAATTTCGGAGGACTTTTGGGATGGGAAAGTTCTGCTCAGGACAAGCTATTTGATGATGAGGGGAGAGAGGCAGTGTAAATGATTCAAGTAATAGTGTTGAATCTTCTTTCACCTTCGATGTCTCCGCAAGATTATGAACATCAGGTGGTACAAGATAACCAACTCTGAAGTACTACAACATGCAAATCTGCCTTCCATCATGGGCATGCTCAGCAGTAGACGACTAAGATGGTTGGGACATGTGAGAAGAATGGAAACTTATCGCATACCAAAACAAATGTTGTTCTGTGAACTTTCAGAGGGAAAGAGGTACCAGTGCAGACCACTGCTCAGATATAAAGATGTCTGCAAAACCTCAATGAAAAACTTTTCTATAGATCCCAGCACATGGGAGGGACTAGCTGATGACAGAGTTGTGTGGAAAGCCAAATTACGGAAGGGGGCAGAGTCTTTTGAGAAGAGACTTATGTACGAGCTGAACGACAAGAGAGAAAAGCGAAAACTCAGAAGTTGCCACAGTAAAACACTTGCCTACTGACCGTCTGTAAAGATGAAAAGGGCCATACATACATCTACAGTCCTAGCCAGACTGAAAGAATTCCAAGTGAAATGTTGTGTAACTAGGCAGGAACACTTGGCTAGTTGCCAAAGAAGATTAGTAAGCCAACGAAGAACCGGTGTTGTTAGTTATCAAACGCTGAGAGACATACTGAGGGGGATATCAGAGCACTTATGGACTCTTCTTCTTCTTTGCGTTCGTTCTTTACGACCAATTTTAATCACTCTTTGTGATATGTTTGATCTTTGCCAAGAACGTGTATACGTTGCACATTGGTTTGGTAGCCCCTAAACGCATACATTTCTACACGTTTAGGACATGTGCATCTGATTTCAGCCAAACCTCCTAAATAGCCTCTTACGACATGCGTGGCAGGTAAAAGTGATTATATTCTTTACACCCCAAATTTGGTGGCCTCCGGTAATCTAATCCGCGACTTGATGGACTAATTTGTTCGGCGTGCAGTGATGATGATCCGATGACTAAACTAAACGGAGAGACATACTGAGGAGTACAGAGAACTTATGGACTAATTGGTTCGGCGTGCAGAGATGATGGTTCGAGGTGTAGTGATGATGATTCGACAACTAAACTAAACTAAGAACCGGTGTCATTAGTTGCCACACTCTGCGAATCATACTAAAGTAGAAATCATAACACTTATAAACTAATTGTTTCGATGCGCAGGTGATGATGATCTGTCGACTAAACTAATAATGTTCACCTACTAGGTGCTGTAGTATTAGCTTCACATTGTCTTCCAGTCATTACAACCATCAGAAAAAGAGCAACGGTTGACGTGATCTGTCGCCAACAGTCTTGTTTAAACCATGCCATGATGTATGTAGCTCTTGTGGTTGGAGTCTAGCTCAGCAAAGTGTCCCGGGTTCCAACGATGAGATAAATGAAACACTTAGCTCTACTTTTATACACACGTTGAATCAATAAAAGAAACGAGTGTTTGCCAGTCGTTTGCTGAATAACAAAACAATATTAAACAATATAAACATTTCACATATTACATAACGTCACTTAAGAGCAGTCCCTGGTCTTGTTTTAAAAAAAAGAGGCTGTGACCTGTATTAGTTTGCTGTTTCATAAAAAGGTTGACCTTGACATTCTTCTCTAACCCCTCCCCCACACATATTTACATTTATAATAATATATTCTTCTCGTACCGTTATACGTTACATAGGACCTGCAAGTAATTTCTCCATACCGCTCTATCCTGGACAAATCTCTCAATTTCCTCCATGTAACTGAGACAGATATTTCTTGCCTCTCTCAGTAAAGTTCGTTTCAGGGTCTCCTTAGGTCGTCTTCTCTTCTTGAACCCTTTGCATCCCACTTCAATGCCTGCTTTGATATTCGTTGATCATTTCTCCTCAAGGTGTGTCCAACATATCTCCATCTTCTTTTTCTTATAACAGTTGTCACTAGTGGTTGACCAGACATTTCACTGATTTCATCACTTCTCCTAAATTCATTCCATTTTATATTCATTATTTTTCGCAGACATCTATTTTTAAATGCATTCAACTTGCTTTCTATATCTTTAGTCATTTTCTAACTCTCGCTGGCATATGTTAGGATTGATACAACATTGGAATTGAAAATTCGTAAATTTAGTTTTAATACTATATAACTTGCAGTTCCATATTTTATTTAGACTTTTAAAAGCTGATGTTGCCTTGTCAATTCTTTTTTAACATTTCCCGTGCAATCAAAATTGCTACTTAAATAGGTGAACTGCTCTGTTATTTTTATAATTTTAGATTCCAGTGATATCTGCATTACTTGCCATAGATGTCTTCATTATATTTGTTTTTTCATATCTTATCTACAGTCCAACTTTTGATTCTATAGATGACAAGTTGTCTGTTTTTCTATGCATATCTTGGTTGTTTCTACTTAACAAGGCAATATCATCTGCAAAATTCAAATCTTCTAGTTGACTATTTGATCTCAAATCGATGCCAGTTTCGCCCCTGCAACATTTTCTCCTCACCAAGTCAAGGGTCACTCCAAACAATAGCGGATATAGAATACTTCCTTGCTTTACCCCGGTTTCAACCATAAAATATTCGCTGTGTCCATCACCAGTGCGGACTGCACACTGTGAACCATCATAAAGGCTCTTGATAATATTTATTATTTTGTATGGTTATCAGTTATCAGTTATATGAGAACTATCATCATAACACTTCGGACATGTCCATAGGTACTCCGATCTCCGCCTCAATAAACCCAGCAGCATCCTGCAGCCCAACACGCCAGTTCGATGTTGATTAATCAATCTCTTTGCATATTTGGTATGTCGTTCTTTTCGGGCTGTACTAATATTGGCACCCATCTCTCTCAGTCTGGTCAGCGAGTGGGACTCCCAACCCTGAAACTCAATGCGTTAAGAATGTTATTTCGGCCCATTACAGCTTTATCTGATATCGTAGCCATGCCATCCAATCTATCAGCTCGTTCATTACCACTGACTCCTGAGTTCTGGTATTTTGTATTTTGTCTGGTATTCCATAGCATCTCTGAATATTTCACAGAGAGATTATGTGTAGACCATAGATTCCCAAACTTTTTCGGTTCACTGCCCACTTTGAGCAAGATAACCTTTGTAACGCCCCCCTTTACGATATAACAGACTGCCAACGCCCCCGTCCCACATATATACATGCTCTATTTTCTTTTTGACATAGAAAATTGATATATATTTCTGTAATAGATGGTCAGTTTTCAAATGATTATATGCATGAAATAGAAAACTGAGGAAAAAATGGATCGTGTAAGACGGGCATAAGATGAACTTAAATGCAGAATTTAAATTTCAAATAATTATTCAATAGCAAAATAATTAAAATAATGTGTTTTAAAATATTTATTATTAATTTCGTCTTTAAGAAACCACCGACTCCTAATCGCCTGAACACCCTCCAAATTCTTCTAAACCCACTATCGCCCCTCCAAACAAACTCTTCACCTCCCACTGGGGCTGTACCGCCCACTTAGGAAAACGCTGGTGTAGACTATCAAATGCTTTTTTTTTTTAAATCGATGAAATTTAATATAAGTGGTTGTTGCTTCTCAATATCCTTTATGTATTGCTTTATGTCGAAAAATCTATGAGACCACAGAGATGTGGTTTTACAGAAGAAGAATGAGAATCCCATGGACTGCTAAAATGACTAATGTTGAGGTGTTGAATGAGACCAAGACACAGAGAAGGCTTATCATCAATATAAGAAAAGGCAGTCATCACTTTTCGGCATGTGATGAGGAGGAGAGGTTTAGAACACATTGTGACAACTCGGTAAAATCGAGGGTAGACGAGACAGAGGAAGACAGAGAGAGACAATTTTGAATATTCTGACTTCATGGCACGGTAGAGCGTCAACATTTGAGATGATAGCAAACACTCAGTAACAGAGATTTGTGGAGATCCATGATCGTCTAAGACAGCCAGTACGGCACCTGATGATGATGATTGCTCTATATAAATCCCCTTTACCTTTAATAAGATCAAAATATTTCAGTTAGCGGCACATGCTGATGTTGTTTATGATCCATCAAACTCCATATCCATTATTAGTGTTTATGTAGTAGTCCACTATTTATATCCATATGTCGCCACCGGAAATATTCAAGTCCTTATATGATTTAATCTTCGGTGATTCATATCCATATGTTACCACATAAAATATTCATATCCTCGTGAGTTCTACTTTGTTCTCTCTCTGTATCTATCCTCTCTCTCTCCCCCTCTCGCTCTCGCTTTCTCTCTCTGGAAGTCTTTGTGGCTAAGCGTTGTATCTCTCTCTTTCTTTCTTTCTCCCTCCCTCCTCTCCCCTTTTTCTCTCTCCCTCTCTCTCCTTCTCCCCCCTTCTCTCCCTTCCTCTCTCTCTTTCTCTCTCTGGAGGTCTTTGTGGCTAAGCGTTGTATCTCTCTCTTTCTTTCTTTCTCCCTCCCCTCTCTCCCCTTTTTCTCTCTCTCCCCATCTCTCCCCTCTCTCTCCTTCTCCTCCCTCTCTCCCTTCCTCTCTTTCTCTGGATGTCTTTGTGGTTGCGTTGTATCTCTCTCTTTCTTTCTTCTCCCTCCCCTCTCTCCCCCTTTTTCTCTCTCCCCCATCTCTCTCCCTCTCTCTCCTTCTCTCCTCCTCTCTCCTTCCTCTCTCTTTCTCTGGATGTCTTTGTGGTTAAGCGTTGTATCTCTCTTCTTTCTTTCTCCCTCCCCTCTCCCCTTTTTCTCTCTCTCCCCATCTCTCCCTCTCTCTCTCCTTCTCCTCTCTCTCCCTTCCTCTCTCTCTTCTTCTCTGGAGGTCTTTGTGGCTAAGCGGTTGACTTAAGTTACGAAAGTCGTGAGTTAAATTCTGGACAGAGCCATTCCTTTCGCTAGGGTATTGTAATCATAGACACTTAGGATTGTTGCCGGGGCTACGGAGTTTGTGTCTTGTACAAAATTCTTTTCGTTTCTTTAGAGAGAACTGAGAAAATAGGTAAAATCATGTCCAATGTAGTACATCCTTCAGATTTATACCTCTCTATCTCTATCTAGCATGTGACGCACTGACTCCATCATTCTGGTCAGTGACGGCTCGTCATTAAGGGTCTCTGTGGTAAGAGTCTCTGTAAATAATGTGTAACGTGTATTTATTATTTTATAAATTAAAACATAACAAACCCAAACCCAAATCCGGAAAGTGGAGAATACAGAGATCTAACTTCGTTAGAATCTCTAACTCACTGACCACAGACCACCCAGTCTTGTCCAAATGCACAGCTAAACTAATCCCGGCAATCGACAAGTGCCCGCCATGGAAAACAAAAATGCCAGAACTAAGGGAATCAATCCCAGGCATAATGTGCAAAAGGGACCAAACGAACCTCGACAGAAAAACTGCAGCAGAAGAGTACATAGAATCAGAGTACCCTGAAAATGAGTGGACGCACGTCTACACGGACGGATCGGCAAATAACGCAATAAGCGATGGCGGAGGAGGAATAGTGCTTAAAATCTCCAAGAAAGTCACGGTCAAGAAAGCGATTGCAACTGGCAAATACTTGAATAACTACCGAGCTGAGGCAGAGGCAATCAAAAAGGCGGCCGAAATGATCTTGGAGAGAAGAAACACTACGCGCAACAAGGTCGTGATATTCACCGATGCTCTATCGGTCATCACGGCACTCAAATGCGTTGGCAAAACTGAGATGAATGAGCTCAAAACGTCCCTCGCTGAACTAACGAGTTCACTCAAACGCACTGTCATCCAGTGGATACCGTCACACTGCAACATTAGGGGAAACGAAGCGGCCGACAAGCTAGCCAAAGAGGGCGGGCGACTACCCCAGACTGATCTCGAGATCAGCTATGAGGAAGTCAAAACAACCATCGGTTCGCACTATCGAAGCAAGTGGGCAAAAGACCACCCGCAGTACACAGACAGTGACGGTTACTATGGTCTCTCGCGCAGTGAACAAGTTACCATATTTCGCCTCCGTACCGGCCACAACAAGCTCAGAGCCCACATGTTCCATAAATTTAAAATTGGCACAACTAGCCTGTGCCCATGCAATATGGCAGACATGACGGCAGAACACGTCTTGCAAGACTGTCCACGTTTAGCAGGTATACGAGAAGAGTACTGGCCAAAACACACAGAGCTTCGCGAAAAGCTGTACGGAGGAACGGAGTCCCAAAAACAACAGTTAAATTCATGATAGAAGTTGGTCCATCAGGCTAGGCCGGGAACGCAAGAGAGAGAAACCCAAACGATAATTTTTCCGAAAATTTGTGTCTGGCCCCACCAACAAAAATGATCACGAGCCGCCACTGATTCTGATCCATATAGTCTTCTTCTTCTTCGAAAGCTCTATATCGGGCACTTGTTAACCACTCTGTGTGATCTGTATGTGATCTGAACCTAAGAGCGATTGCACGTTGTGCGAGTTATGCTCCTACAAGTAGCACATCCGATTTCTGCGACGCTTTTTATTTAATATGGTAGCTTCCCTAGGCCCCTATTTCAGTCGCGTCTTACGACATGCCTTGTGGGTTGCAGTGGTACTATTCTTTGCTTCCCTTGAGGTCCCCGGGCGTAACAGATATATGAGTAGGCTCAATCAAAATCGAACTGGTATGGTCAGTCGCTGGACGCTGTTGGAGATATTGCGAAGGAGATAGGAGCACTTATAGATATGTCCGGAGTTAGTTAGTTAGTCTTTCCTCTTGGGCCTGTGGGCGGCGGATAGGGCAGAGGTCATAGCTCTCCATGTCTCGCGGTTCGCTGCTATCTGTTTTAGGTCTTTAATGTTTACTAGGCCCATCGTTGAGCCTTCTCTGGTGATGGTTCTACGCAGAGTCTCTCTTGGTCTTCCTCGTTTTCTTTTTCCCTCTGGTGTCCATATGAGGGATTGGTAAGGGAGTCTCTCTCATCCATTCTAAGTGTGTGGCCGATGTAGTTCCAGCGGCGCTTTTTTATAAAATTTGATACATTTTCTTGCTTGGTCTCTTGTCTTATTTGTGTATGTCCGGAGTGCAATGAAGTTATTCCAAACTGAAACTGACATCAGTAAATTAAGAAAGAAGAAAAAAAAAGATGGGGAGATATGTGGAGATACTGAAGAAGAAATAGAAGGATATAAAAAAAGGAAAGAATTAATAAAAAGAAGAAGAAGAAGAAGTAGATGTTAAGAAAGTTAAGAAAGCGGGTTTTCCCTGTATAACTGTAAAGTATCTACAAAACAACACAGCGTAACACGTACAGAACACAAATAGTTAAGAAAACGTGTTTTCCCTGTATAACTGTAAAGTATCAACAAAACAACACAGCCTAACTCGAACAGAACACAAATGGCAAAACACGTAAAAAAAAGTACTGTAATTTTCTCAAATAAAAACCAAGGGTTTTGGTTTCAATAAAGGTCTTTATCAAGCAAAGGATACAACAGAAGTTAAGAATTTCAATTCTTTCACAGCATGTAGGATAAAACAAAAAAATCCTTACGTCCCTATAAGGAAAATCTTTGTTTTGTTTTTGTATCCTTTATGTTTTGTGATGTGATAGAAGTGACATTCTTCACTTCTGTTGTATCATTTGCTTGTTTTTTCCGATCCAGAAGCGCTTGAGCTTTCAGCTCTTCGGCTCGGTGCCATGGATATCATAACTCTTCGGTTCGGTGCCATGGACATCATAACTCTTCGGCTCGGTGCCATGGACATCATAACTCTTCGGTTCGGTGCCACGAACACCGTAAATCTGGAGAACTTGTCTTCTTCTTTACGTTCGTTCTTTATGACCAATTTTAATCACTCTTTGTGATATGTTTGATCTTTGCCAAGAACGTGTATACGTTGCACATTGGTTTGGTAGGCCCCTAAACGCATAGACTTCTACACGCTTAGGACACATGTATCCGATTTCAGACAAACCTCCTTAGTCGCCTCTTACGACATACGTGTCAGGTAACAGTGGTTCTATTCTTTACACCCCAAATTTCTGCCCCGGTAACCACTCGGACAGGAGAACTTGTGACTTTTCTGCCAGTCCGCGGAATTGAACATGCACTCACAGAGTCCACCCACAGTCCAACACGCTACGAACACGCTGGGCATGCGGGTCCTTTTTTGATAAATGCCTTTTGATCAAAACGTTGCCGTGTGTTGTCATTGTTTTTTGTATTTTGTAAAACTACAGTACTTTGTTCTTACGTGTTTCGCCATTGCTAAACAGTTTTACTGCAGTCTTTTCTTATATCGATGAAACATAAATGCTAATTTTTATTCTGTAATAAAATGCTTATACAAATTAATACACACATAAAACATATATGTTAATGTATTCTTGTGTCCAACAACAGTTTCAGCAAATGACTCGTCAACATCGCCATAGCTCTACCATATAATCTAAAGTGCAATCCAAAACAAAAAAGATAACCAGATTTATTCAATATTTTTATTATATTGTTTATCGAAATATAAAAATCGTGGCATTACCATCAACAGGACGTTGCCATCAAACACAGTAAACGAGTTGATGATTTTCGTGACACCACTTATACGTTCGGTAGTTTGATATTGCGTTCTGAACTGTGAGGTCTATTTTACCTTTCGTAAAAATCCCACGGAAACGAATTTGCTTCCAAAATGCCTGCCTCGAAGTTTGAACCAGGTACTCTTGGGTTGGGATCGAGCTTATTACTGCTTAAGCTACAGGCGCTCACATTGTTTGTAGTTTTAGTGCATACATGCAAACGCTGTTGATGAGACAATACAGAGTTTTAGTAGTTAGTTAGTTTAGTTTAGTTTAGTCGTCGGATCATTGTAACTGCACGTCGGTCCCATTAGTCCATAAGTGCTTCAATCTTCTCCTCAGTATCTCTCAGCCTGTGGCGACTAATGACACCGGTTCTTTGTTGGTTTACTGAGAGTTTTGTAGAGATTTACTTGCAGAGTTTTGTGGAGATCCATGTTTGCCTACATCAGCCGACTTAGCACCTAATGATGATTGCTTCCAACTGTTTCCACTTTTTGTATACCAGCACAGTGTTCTTGTCTAGCTACACCACACTTGACTTGGAATTCTTGCAGTCTGGTTAATGTTGTAGATCAAAATACAGATTGTTTTGAATAAGTTGAATTACGAAATCCAAAATGACAAAAAATACATCGAAATTGATAATATTTGTTAGTGATTTATAGGGTATTGGCAAACATAACAATCACACAAGACACTAGAACAGGTTAAGCAGCAACATGTCCTTGCAGAACAGGACACTAGAACAGGTCAAGTAGTAACATGTCCTTGCAGAACAGGACACTAGAACAGGTCAAGCAGCAACATGTCCTTGCAGAACAGGACACTAGAACAGGTCAAGCAGCAACATGTCCTTGCAGAACAGGACACTAGAACAGGTCAAGCAGCAACATGTCCTTGCAGAACAGGACACTAGAACAGGTCAAGCAGCAACATGTCCTTGCAGAACAGGACACTAGAACAGGTCAAGCAGCAACATGTCCTTGCAGAACATGACACTAGAACAGGTCAAGTAGTAACATGTCCTTGCAGAACAGGACACTAGAAGCAGTAGCATGTCCTTGCAGAACAGGACACTAGAACAGGTCAAGCAGCAACATGTCCTTGCAGAACAGGACACTAGAACAGGTCAAGCAGCAACATGTCCTTGCAGAACAGGACACTAGAACAGGTCAAGTAGTAGCATGTCCTTGCAGAACAGGACACTAGAACAGGTCAAGTAGTAGCATGTCCTTGCAGAACAGGACACTAGAACAGGTCAAGCAGAAAGCATGTCCTTGCAGAACATGACACTAGAACAGGTCAAGCAGCAACATGTCCTTGCAGAACAGGACACTAGAACAGGTCAAGTAGTAACATGTCCTTGCAGAACATGACACTAGAACAGGTCAAGTAGTAACATGTCCTTGCAGAACAGGACACTAGAACAGGTCAAGTAGTAACATGTCCTTGCAGAACAGGACACTAGAACAGGTCAAGTAGTAGCATGTCCTTGCAGAACAGGACACTAGAACAGGTCAAGTAGTAGCATGTCCTTGCAGAACAGGACACTAGAACAGGTCAAGCAGTAGCATGTCCTTGCAGAACAGGAGACAAGAACAGGTCAAGTTGTAGCATGTCCTTGCAGAACAGGACACTAGAACAGGTCAAGCAGTAGCATGTCCTTGCAGAACAGGACACTAGAACAGGTCAAACAGTAGCATGTTCTTGCAGAACAGGACACTAGAACAGGTCAAGCAGTAGCATGTCCTTGCAGAACAGGACACTAGAACAGGTCAAGCAGTAGCATGTCCTTTCAGAACATGACACTACAGGGTGTTCAAGATAAAAGCAGCCTGTCAATGGAGCTAATCTGGCATATATTTATGAAAATGAGCAGGTTCAGTTATGACGTGGTATAGGTCAAGGTTGTGTGACGGTGTGTAATTGTAGTGCGGGAAAGGGGCGATGAACAAATGTGACGTAGGATGAGCTAGCCAGAACCGGTTTAATTAGTAAATATACACAGTGCAATAGGTAACTGGCAATTTTCGATTTGTCAATGGGGGCTGCTTTTATCTTGAACACCCTGTAGAACAGGTCAAGTAGTAGCATGTCCTTTGCTGAACATCGCTTTCATCATAGCCTAAACAACTCTCTGTCTCTAGCAAGTTCTCCCGTCTCTTCCAGCGACATGTTTAATGTTTATTTAATGTCCTGCTGCCACCTTCGTCTTCGTCTTTCCATGCTTCGTACTCCAGGTACCATGCCTTCCATTATTCTTTTTTCCAAATCACTGTGACGTTTAATGTGGCCAAAATATTTCATCTTTCGAGACATGGTGTTATTTATAAGCCAATGCTCCTTGATACGCTGGTCTTGTAGAACTGTCATAGTTAGCCAGTTCCCCTCCCCAGGTGGCAGCTGATGAACCAGACAGTTAGCTTTAGTGTGTAGTTTATATATATATTTAGATATTTTGTTAGCAGACTTAGTGTTTACACTTCTAAGCAGAATGGTAACACTAAACGAGACATTGACGTAGTAAAACCTAATCGACGTAGTTGTGTAGTGACAGTCAGTTAGCAACGATTAGTAAACATAGGAGAGAGCGAGAAAACATTAGACACGAACAGACGTGTTTTGTCTGATTAGGCAGAACCATCACCAAATAAACAAACTATGAAGCCTAAGAGATAGTTGATATTTATTATTTGTGCTGTAAATCATTACCATCAATTACCAGTGTCATTATCTTCAACAAATACTACGACTATGTCCCCGAAAAAAATAGGGGCCCCTACTTCAGAACGAAGTCGATGCTTCAAGATCCAGAAGGGCAGGTTTCGGTATGAGTGGATGTCGTCTATAGAAGTTTCTAACCTCCAGCGGCTTACGTGGATATACTGTCCTGGTCATGCGGGAGTTTACGGTAATGAGAGAGCGGACAGGCTTGCATCAACAGCATCGATTGTTGGGGAGTTGAAGATGGATAAGGGGATATTCTTCGGTCTCTTCGAGACTCTCTGTTGGATGAGGACACTAATATCGATGTTGAATCGATCAAGCGATTTAAGCAGTTTGAGTTACCCGTTGTTCAAGTCGAACTGGATGCCTGAGAGGCAGAGTGAGAGGTGTGTTTAATCAGCGAGCCACAGGAACCATAAGTATGCATACTCTTCGATATCTGTTGGGGGAGACTGAGCACCTATGGTCTGCCCGGAGTGCAATGACGTCAGTTTAGTAACCAATAACCAATAACCAATAACTTCAGAACGGCGTTGTTTCTTCTCTGTGCAGGATGTTCTAAGAACTTTTCTGTAACACCTTGTTTCAAGATCTTCAAGTTTGTTCTTCAATGCTTGTGTTATTGTCCATGTCTCGCATCCATATGTTGCCACATGGAATATGAATGTTCTCAGAAATCTTACTTTTGTTTCTTTGCTTATGTCGTGCCATAGTTTCTTGATGCTGACCATTCTCTGGAAAGCCATGGCTAGTCTTCTTCTAACTTCTTTCGTACAATCTACATTGTTGTTAATTATAGAGCCAAGATATTCCAAATCTGTGACGTTTTCAATGTCTTCATTATTAGAACAGCTTAAGACAAAAACAGAAATCACGACATTAGACAACAACCTGGTAAGTGGGACGATGAAAAAAATGGTTCTTGGTTATTGAATCGACATTACAGCACTACGGGCAGACCTATAGGTGCTCAGTCTCTCGAAACAGATGTTGGTGAGAAATAAAAGTAAGTGGTTCGAATTCTGTGTTTGTCAATTTGTTTTTTCGGAAGCTCTTAATACTTGTAAATTGTTTATTTATTGATCATATTCATTTCTTGATTCTCAATATCTAGAATTGGCTGATAAACAACATACTATACAGAAAAATTATATACTTTGGTCACATCAAGCGTCACGATGGCCTGGAAAGAACAATACTAGAATGCAGGGTCCCAGGACGCAGAGGCAGACCAAGAAGAAGATGGCTACAAGATATTAAAGAAACCATGAACATGACCATCGACGAAGTGGGTGAACTGGCTAGAGACAGAGTGAATTTCAGATGTGCTGCAAAGAGAACAACGTCCTATAAAGGATACGCACCTTGATGATGATGATTCATTTCTTCCGTTGCTTCCCATGGGGTTCTTACAACAAATTCCTTGTTCTCATCGACAGATGTCGAAGGTTATATATGTTGATGGTTCCCGTGGCACGCTGGTTAAACACATTCCTCTGTCTGCATCTCTAGCAACCATATCTCTCTCTCTCTCTCTTGCGTTCCCGTCCTAGACTGATGAACCAATTTTTATCATGAATTTTACTGTGGTTTTAAGGGACTCCGTTCCTCCGTACAGCTTTTCGCGAAGTGTTGTGGCCATGACTCTTTCCTTATACCTGCTAACTGTTGACAGTCTTGCAGGACATGTTCTGCCGTCATGTCTGCCATTTTGCAGGGGCACAGGCTAGTTGTGCCGATTTTAAATTTATCTAATTTACTAATCATTCAATTAAATTTATCTAATCAACCATATCTAATTACCATCATCAAATAGTCTGCACCTAACATTCCATCGGAATATCCTTCTCTATCAATGAGCAGACATACCCAGAAAGAACTCAAAGTCGAAGAAAACTGGTTGATGTTACAAATAAATATCAGACAACTGAAATATTTTGGACATCTAAAACGGCACAGATGGTTATGAAAGGAGGAATACTCACAAAGAGGAAGACCACGGAGACCATGATTTAATGATGTAACGCCCGCCTGCCCAGCGTGTTCGTAGCGCGTTGGACGACGGGTGACAAGCTCCTTGTGAGTGTGGGTTCAATTCCGCGGGCTGGCAGAAAAGCCACAGGTTTTCCACATTGATGGTATTCGTGGCACCGAACCGAAGGGTTACGTTGTCCATTGGCCAACTTCAGCAGAACCGAAGGGTTACGTTGTCCAGTGCACTGAGCAGAAGAGCTGAAAGCTCAAGTGCTTCTGGATCAGGAAAAAAAATTATTGGAGCTGCAGAGGTGGAACAGCTGGCCTATGAGTTAGTAAGTTAGTTTGTTTGTTCCTTTCGTGCCAAAGGCGGCACATAGGGCAGAGGTTTAGATCTCCATGTGATGCGGTTCGTTGCTAGCAGTTGGAGATCTTGTATGGTTTTACATCCCAATAGTTTACTTTCTTGTAAGATTGTTCTTCAAAGAGTTGTCTTAGGTCTTCCACGTTTTCTTTTCCCAACTGGTGACTACATAAGGACTTGTCGATTTAGTCTATTTTCGTCTGATCCAAGAACATGACCTAAATATTGTACTTCGTTTCCTTATAATATTTGATACAGGTTGTTGCTGTGTTCTATCTCTCACTGTGTTGTTGAAACGAAATTACTCCATTTTACTTTTTTATAATTTTCGGAGACATTTATTCTCAAAGCTGTCCAGTTTCTTATTTTGTTTGTTGGCCTATGAGAGGGAGAGAAATTCCGAAGGACTGTTGGGGTGGAAACGTTCTGCTCAGAACAAGCTGTTTGATGATGATGAAACGAGTCGTCAATTATCTAGACACCACTTGTACATTCAGTAGTTTGCCTTGCTTTCTGGACGGCGAGATCTATTTTTACCGCTTGTCAAAAATCCATGGGAACAAATTTGCATCCAAAGCTGCTCGCTGCGGGGTTTGAACATAGTACACCTAGGTAATGATCGAGCTCACTACTGCGAAGTCACAGCCGCCCACATATAACGCGTGCATAAACATTAAGACATATTTTATTTCGGTCACGTCTATAAAGATATCAAATTACAGTTATGGGTCACGGCCAGGTCTTGTGTAACTTAAGGATGTAACTATTACGAGCGATAGTAATATGGATTGAATTGTCCGATAACAAACAAGAGATCCGTTTTGTTTGCTTTCTTTAGAAAGTTTAAGGGTGTCCGCGTCTGGACTTGTTTCATGTGGACAGGCTCGTACGTGCTTTTCCCTGTATACTGTTCTTGTGTTTTTATTTACTCATTGTTTTTGATAATGTATGATGAAGGGATGCTTAGAACACATTGTGACAACCGATAAAATCGAGGGTAGACGAGACAGAGGAAGACAGAGAGAGAAAAAAGCTTGGATAGCTTTACTTCACAAACACGGAAGAGCGTCAACATCTGAGTTGATAGCTAAAACCAAAGACAGAGATTTGTGGAGGTCCATGTTCGTCTACGCTAGCCGGACCGGCACCTGATGATGATGAGGATGATGTTACAATTAGTTACGTCGTCATTACAAAGTTTGTAGGTTTGTTAAAATATAAAGTTTATTTTGTTCTTGTGGTGTCTATAGATTGGTTATTGGTTACTAAACTGACGGCATTATACTCTGGGCAGACCCAAAGGGGCTCAGTCTTCCCCAACAGATATAGAAGAGTATACATACTGATGGTTTCAATGTCTCGCTGGTTAAACACACTCCTCACTCTGCCCCTCAGGAACCCAGTTCTACTTGTACGACGGTAACTCCAAACTGCCTAAATCGTTGGATCGATTCAACATCTATTTAAGTGTCTTCATCCAACAGACAGTCGTCAAAAGACCAAAGAACATTCCCCTTACGTATCTTGTTGATGCAAACATGTCCATTATAATACAGGGTGTTTGTGAAGTCTCACAACACTGAATATGTAGAACAAATGGGAAAAACAAAGTACATGACGTCATCAAAAATGTGTTCCATAGTCAATTGTGACGCAATATGCAGTGAATGACTTGTCTTGGGAAAGAAGGCAAGAGGAAGACCACGGAAAAGATGGTTAGATGGCGTAGCAGAATCCGTGAAAGAGCAAAGATAACAATCACACAAGCCACCAGAACAGCGCAAGACAAAAACAGAAAACCACGACACTGGGTTAACAACCCGGTAGCAGTGTGACGACAAAAGAAGAAGAAGAAGAAGACTTGTCTGCTGGTGCAATTCTTTTCACTGAAGCCATAATGATGTTTTCAACTGAAGAAAGAATATTTGACAATATGAAGAAACGTGTACAGACATATCTTGAAGTATGTGGTGGGTATATTTTCAACATCTGCTATAATGAATATTTCATTTGTTCCTTCTAGTTTACCAAGAACAACAGTAGACCATAGCAGTAACTATTGTACTAATTCTGCTACTTTGTTTTAGCACATTTTTGATGATATCATGTACTTCATTTTTCAAGCTGACCTACATATGAAGTGTTGTGAGACTTAACAAACACCCTGTATATATTAACCTACTACTGCAACGTGCAAACGTGCCTGACATTATGGGAATGCTCAGTAGTAGATAACTAAGATAGCTTGGGCATATGAGAATAATGGACAATAGTCGCATACCACAACAAGTGTTGTTTTTTTTTATTTCGAAAGGGTAGAGGCACTTTGGTCCCATCAAGCGTTACGATGGCCTGGGAAGAACAATATTAGAGGGCAGGGTACCAGGACGCAGAGGCAGACCAAGAAGAAGATGGTTACAAGATATTAAGGAAACCATGAATATGACCATCAACAAAATTCGTGAACTGGCTAGAGACAGAGTGAATTTCAGATGCGCTGCAAAGAGAGCAACGTCCTATAAAGGATACACACCTTGATAATGAGAGACACTGAGGCAGACCACTGTTCAGATATAGGAATATCTGCAAAACATCAATGAATAATTTTTCTATCTGTCCCACAAAACTGGCTGATGGCCGAGTTATATAGAAAACAAAATTGCACAAAGGTGCAGAATCTTTTGAAAAGAGACTTAAGGATGAGCTGGAAGACAAGAGAGACAAGCGCAAACTCAGAAGTTGTCACAGTAAAAAACTTGCTAATTGACCGTCTGTAAAGACGAAAAATCGACCATTGTCAAAGCGACAGAGAAGACAAGGTATCAAAAAGCAAATGCAGTGACCTACCAACTGGCACCATTACTACAACACCAAAAGATCAAAATGGAAGTGAAAAGACAAATGACAAAAAGCATTTTCCTACCAACACTTTGTTACCAGTGCCAAACTTGGTCTCTTACAGCAACACATCACAGAAAGCTCACCACGTGTGAAATGAAATGCTTGAGGAAGGCAGTGAGAGTCACCAGGAAAGACACAGACTATGAAATGTGCACATCAGAAGCAGAGTGGGCATAACTTTATGCACCGAATACATCGAAAGACAACAAATGCAGTGGCTTGGACATTTAATAAGAATGAAATACAACCAACCACCAATAACAGCATACAATAAAAAGAAATCGGATACTAGAGCTAAGGGAAGACCAAGAAAAGATGGATAGGCAATATCAAGACCACACTACATAAACACGGATATAACCCAACAAGGGCGACTTATCTGGCCCTAGAACGCAAATTAAAGCTCCCATCCCTACGCTTAACGACAAGAGTGGACAGCCAACTATATCTTCCACCTGGGAATAGACAATAGGCGGAGAAGATCATCAATGTCTTTGAATGCAAATGTTACAGTACTTATCGATAAAAGGAAAGTTTTTGAATTTAGGAATTTAAGTTAGGAATTTTTTGTCTGGTTCTATATGTTTTGTGCCGTGTAAGAAGTGAATTCATCACTTATGTTGTTTCGTTTGCTTGATAAAGGCCTTTGGTCGAAAACGTTGCTGTGTATCGGTATTGGTTTTTTTGTTTTTGGATAAAACTCCAGTGTTAAGTTTTTACGTGTTTCGCCAGAAGAGTACTTAGAATATCATGGACAGAGAAAAGAATAGAATGCTTCTGTTCTGCAAAAGCTTGATATTAAAGAGAGTTGGCTATTAAAGAGCATAAAAGCAAGGACAATTAAATATTTCAAAAACATTAATAGTGCATGGAGAATATAAAGAATGATGCCTGAAAGATGAGCGAGAGGAAGACCAAGAAGACAATGGGTGCAAGATGTCATTGACGATCTGAAAATGACTGCTGCTGACGCCAGGTAACTTGCACAGAACAGAGAGTTTTTCAGGACTGTTGTTATGTGAGCCATGTTCCTGAAGGGACAAGCTACTTGTATAACAGACTAGCTGGTACAAGGTCCCAGAAATATAAAGAGAAAAAAATAGCATCTACCACTAAGTCCGACACCTGACAATCGACTACATTAAATTCACACAAGACTGTCTAAACAACTTATACAAGTTTATTGGTATCTATATATATTGTATATCTAAACTGGTAAACGTACATACATACTCTCTCAACTGATATGAGACCAAAAGTACATAAATAACTTTCCTGAAAATCAATTGTGTAATCATTAAGTGCGCTTCTCTACAATTAACAGAAAGTTCAAGGAACCCTCTGTCGGGTTTTTCCACATCTATCACAACCTATAAATCAAATACACTAGTTCAGCATCTCCACTAATTATGCAAAGTTCAAGAAATGTTCAGTTCTGGGTTCTCACATCTATCACAACTTATAAATCAAATAACACTAGTTCAGCTTCTATCTATTAACGAAAAGTTCAAGAGATCCTCTGTTGTGGGTTCTCACATCCATCACAACTTATAAATCAAATAACACTTCAAAGAGTCCTCAGTTGTGGGTTCTCACATTCATCACAACTTATAAGTTAAATAACACTTCAAAGAGTCCTCAGTTGTGGGTTCTCACATCCATCACAACTTATAATCTAAATAACACTTCAAAGAATCCTCAGTTGTGGGTTCTCACATCCATCACAACTTATAAATCAAATAACACTTCAAAGAATCCTCAGTTGTGGGTTCTCACATTCATCACAACTTATAATCTAAATAACACTAGTTCAGCTTCTCTCTATTTACGAAAAGTTTAACTTACACGCTCAAGTGTTCAAAACTAGTCTTCTCCGCTCAAGAGATTTTGGTTTCCCGTTCCGCTGCTCTATTCTAACTATTCTCTCTCTTACGCTCACTAACAAAATAATCTGTCCGTCCTCCACAACTTCTCTAGAGTAACTGTATTTCTTACGCTCTCTAAGAAACATAGGTCCATCTTCCTCAACTACTCTAAAGTAACTGTCCTACTGCCCAAACCAAAAGCTCCCAACTGTCCCTTTTCTGGTTCAAGATCCTCGATTTTGTGGGAGTCCTCGCCTACCTCGGGCTAGAACCTATTTCATGAATTTAACACTCTACTGGCAGCAAGTTGGGACTGGTAAACACATTTATTTACTACTAACTTGGTCAAGGACGCCAAGTACAATAAGGGGGTGTTCTTTTCTCTGTTGAACCCCCGTCCATAACCTAGTTAGCATAACAGTGAAACTGTTACACTTGATGATGATGATGAAAGACAAAAAAGAACATATATGTATACTGTGGTCTCTGATAACATTAGGCCAACGAGCTCAGATAAAAATTTTAAGAAATCAGACCACAACCGTCGCGTGACCACGCATTCCAGTATTGCGAGGTAACGACAAATACATTTGAAAAACAAAACACGTAATCACAAAGTACTATAGTTTTACAAATTACAAAAACAATGACAAAATACAGCAACGTTTCGATCAACTTTGTGACTACGTGTTTTGCCAATCAAATAGTTTTACTGCAGTCTCATCTATTTTTTGAATATTTGAAAAACAACACACCCTAAATCACGGTTATATTATGTTACAAGTTAAGTTTAAAGCTAAGGAATATCAGTGTTATTAAATTATTTTTATCAATAAATAGCCATGGACTAATCTTTCTTTCCTTCTTTCTCGAATCCTGTATGCCTTACAGCGTCAGGTCAGGAAGAGATTTCTAAAACGGGCCCTAGTATGCGCTTCGTAGATAGCCTCTTTCGTCGCCTCTGTTATCTCTGAGGTCCATCTTTGCGTGGCCGGCCTTTTGCTTTGTACCCATTGTATCGGAGCAGCATTGCTCTTTGAGGTGCACTGTCTGTTGGTAATCTGCTTACGTGACCGAACCATTTAATTTGTTGTTTCTTGATGAAGTCTAGTACTGATGTTGTACACACTTTTTCCTGATGTCTTCATTTCTCAACCGGTCTCTTCTTGTTACACCCAGCATTCTGCGTAGACACTTCATCTCTGTTGTGACTAGTTTCTTCTATCGTTTGTTGTCAGCGTCCAGGTTTGGCACTGGTAACATAATGTTGGGAGAAAGATTGTGTTGAACATTGCTCTTTTTGTGTTCAGGGTGACGTGTTTGCATCGTCATGGACTAGTACAATTGTTTAATTTGTCGAAAACCTTAATGTTACATCACACAAGTAAACCAGCCCCCATTAATCAGGAATTTTGGTTTTCCCGTCTGAGCTAGTCGATGTTGCCGGGAACCGCGATGTACTACCAACCAATACATCAATACATCAATACATCAATACATCAATCAATCAAACAATCAAGTGCCATGCCTGCCGGCGTAGCGATCATGTCTAGCCACAACTCTCTTTCTAACATGCTGATTATTTCCCCAATACACCAATACATCAGAGTAGCTAATAAACATCCCGACATGAAAAGTATTGAACGGTGGGAAGCTATTAAAAAGTCATAAATGTTTAGAGTGACTAGGTAAGGTTATATTAGGGTTAGGGTTTAGCATTCTCACACAAGCCTTTAAAATTCACATTAAAATTCACAATGTGCTCTCACGTTTTGTCTTACTGTAGGGAGTTGGTACGGTTTGTCTCATTATCGTTTCAATCAATCAATCAATCAATCAAATGCAGTGTTGGCAAGCGTAGGCGATCATGTCTCTCCACATCGGTCGGTATGTAGTACAATCCATCAACTCCGTCAGCAGTTAATAATAAATAATAATAATTCCTCTCGTACCGTTATACGTTACATAAAGCCTGCAAGCAATTTCTTCATACCGCTCTATCCCAGGCAACTCTTTCAATCTCTTCCATGGAACGAAGACCGATATTTCTTGACTCTCTCTCTCTCTCTCTCTCTCTCTCAGCAAAAGTCATATCAGGTTATTCTTAGGTCATTCACTCTTTCTTGAAACCATTGCATCTTACTTCAATGCCTGCTTTGATATTCTTTGATCATTTCTCCCAAAGGTATGTCCAACATATCTCCATCTTCTCCTTCTTATAACAGTTGTTACTAGTGATTGACTAGACATTTCTCTGATTTCATCACTTCTCCTGAATTCATTTGTGCTACATTCCTTCTATTACGTCCATGCGCTTATGTTTATATATTCTGTCTGGTAAATGGTATATTGGGAATGTTAGCGTAAGACATAGACGTTCACCTATCGAGTCAGACACAAGAGGGTTTGCTGGCTCAATCCACATGTGAGGAAAGAAATTGGCCCTCCTACCACATGTACACTAGATGCTGAAATGTGGAGAGGTGACTTCATACCCTAAGGTCTGAAAAGGATACGATAAATTATAGTTATGTTATGTTATGCGATCGACGTCCTGGCACATTGGGTATTCCTATGCGTGCTCTGTCCTCCGCTGCAGCAGCCATCCCAAACTCCATTTGCTCACCGTACCCATGAGGAGTTGATTAGTTTATCTTCTCTCTCTACCACGAAGATGACACTGTCTGACATGTCCAAACGTAACTCCTAATTCTCGGACTCGTACCAGTGTCTGAGACTCACCCATATCACTTAAACGAGAGCGTACCACATTTATAACATCGGTTCGCCCGTCTGCCCAGCGTGTTCGTAGCGCGTTGACTACGGGTGACTATCCCTCTGTGTCTGCGGGTTTAATTCCGCGGGATGGCAGAAAAAGCCACAGATTCCCCAGATTTACCGTGTTCGTGGCACCGAACCGAAGGGTTACGATGTCCATGGCACCGAGCCGAAGAGCTGAAAAGCTCAAGTGCTTCTGGATCGAAAAAAAATAAATAAAAATAAATAACATCGGTTCTGTCCATACTTCTGTGCCCTTCCCCCCTTCCCGAGTCGGGAAATTACGGTATTATTATTTGTTATGTTGTGTGATTATCTTTCATTCTCTCTCCCTCTCTAGCCTGTAAGTCCTCTTGTGTTTAGAGCGGCAACAAAGGCACACAATTCTACTATATTCATGACCATGCTCTGAATTGTGTTCCAGCTTTCATTCATTTCTATTAGTTCTTTTTTCTACTGTTCTCCTTCAGGTGTTATTGGGCATTCCACTTTTTAGTTTACCCTCTGGTGACCATCTCAGTCCAGTTTTGTTTTTGGGAGGGACATAGTTCTGTTTCCATCAATATTTACGACCCATCTCCAGAATCTCTGTTGGATTACGGTGTTCATATTCTACACAGAATGCAGGGAGTAACAAGAGGAGACCGGTTTAGAAATGAAGACATCAGGAAAAAGGTGGGTACAGCATCAGTACTGAACATCATAGTTCATAGTTCATAAGTACGGTTCCAACTTCACTGCAACGGGTCACCCCATAATTGCTCCGTTCCTGTGCCAATGAAAATCACACGAAATGCTAACAACTGTGAAATGTTTCCTGTGTAAACTAATTCCAGAATGAAACAGCCGCGTACCGCCACAAAAAGAAACCTGCACCGCATAAAATGCATATGGCCGTCGCTAATGTAGCAACACAAAACTGTTCATCACTTGAATTGCAATTCTTGTCGAAGGAACATCAATCATGACAAAATCCAGCTTTCTGCACTCGCAATATAACTGCATACGGCAGATTGAGCTTGTTCGTCATAACCGCTGTCCGCCATTTTCTGAACACACACAACAAACGCACGGTTGACACAGCAAAAAGCATTCCATGTAACATCATAGCTCACAGCGTTGCTCAAGCACTAACTCAGTAGCTCGGCAAACGAACATCAAAAAGACGCAACAGATTAAATAGTTCGGCCATATAAGAAGATTAGCAACAGACAGTGCGCCTTAAAGAGCAATGCTACTCCGATACAGTGGATACACATCAAACAACCGTGCCCGAAAAAGGTGGACCTCAGAGATAACAGAGGCAGCAAAAGACGGTTTATGAAGCGCACACAAAAGCCCGTTCTAGAAACCTCTTCTTATCTTGATAATGTGAGGCAAATCAGGATTAGAGTAAAGAAAGAAAGACGACGTACCCTGCATTTTCGTACGCAACAAGATAACTCCACCTTAAAACACAACCACGATTATCGTTCGTGTATTCAGAAACCATTTAATCAGTTTCACACCTCATCTTTCGATTTCCCTTTCTCCTGTCAATCAACGCTCGCTAACGAAGACATATTTGTCAAGACGTTTATCTCTTGTTATTTAAACACCTTCAGTTTCACAATTTCATTCCTCGGCGACTCAGTTTTACTTTATTAAATTTGTTTCTCCATTTTTTTTTTTGGGACAGAATCACACATATAATTTTTTTTATTTTACGATGTGCCCATAAATACATGAAAGTTGACTAATTGATTTTTTCCTTCAATGTGCCCACAAATATTTAAATGTTAATTGATTGATTTTTAATTGCTATATATAAAGTGTTGTTATTTTATTGAAGAAAAATAGACTATAGACATGTTCTGTCTGATTTCTTGTTCAATTTTGGACAGACATGGCTCCCTGGAAATATTTAACTTGGTTAATCATTGTTGCTGTTTTCATTGCTATTAACGTATCACGAACTCGAGCTTTGGCGCATACAGTTGGTCAGTATTTCTAATTAAGTAGTATTTATTGTTTTGTTTGCAATGATTTTGGAAGTTGGTTATCAAGTGAGATGTCGATAAGCATAGTTCGTTATTTCACACGGCCCACAGATTCCCTGGTGAAGTTTGTGTTCGTGTCTTGACCATATCATGTGATCAAGCTCTCAAGGTATTTGTCTCTTTGTCTACCTCTTCCCCGTGTCCCATCAAGTTTGACAGTTGTCCCTATGTTTTCAACTATATTTCTCACCACAAAATCTTTTCACTTCTTTTTTTCTTCTTCTCTTCACTAATCATGTTTTACCCCACAGCGTCAGGATAAGAAGTGATTTCTAGAACGGGCTTTTGCGTGCGTTTTATATCTAGTGTTTTTCACAGTGTCTGTTTTTTCTGAGATCCACATTCTTCATCTTCCAGAGAGAACGTTCTATGATTCTATCAGCCGTCCCGCTTATGAAATGTGGAGTTAAAGTCGTCAGTAGAAAACGTCAAAAGCGTTTCTTCCAAAAGTGTATAAACATCAAATGTTTAGTTCCAAAAGTATATAAACATCAAATGTTTAGTTCCAAAAGTATATAAACATCAAATGTTAAGTTCTAAAGTATCATATAAACATCAAATGTTTAGTTCCAAAAGTATATAAACATCAAATGTTTAGTTCCAAAAGTATATAAACATCAAATGTTTAGTTCCAAAAGTATATAAACATCAAATGTTTAGTTCCAAAAGTATATAAACATCAAATGTTTAGTTCCAAAAGTATATAAACATCAAATGTTTAGTTCCAAAGTTCTAAAATCAAATGTTGTAAAAAGATTTTTCAAAAGTTAATTGCATATTCTTTACAGGACTTTGCGAATCAACACCAGCTTTTAACGTTGTTTGTGATTTTTCTAGGCATTATTACGTTTGCCATTGCTTTCTGAACGGGTGGTGCCATCGTCCTTTTGTAAAAATTCACGCGAAATAATTTACAACCAAATTGTCCACAGCGTGATTCGAGCTCAGAACAGCGGGGTTAATAGACCGAGTCACTATCCCCTAAGCTACAGACGCCACCGTAGAAAGATTGCTTTCTCAAATATTAACAAAAGAACACATATTTTTGTTTAATTTTTTTTTCTCCAGAATGGAATTACAAATCAGAGGACTCAGAAAGAGGTAATTTATTTTATATCATGCTCGTTCTAGAGTTGTCATTTTTATGCAAACATTCTTGTCCATTTGAAAACAATAAGGAAAAGAAGGTGGGGGATGTATTGTTTCTGATTTATGTTCGGGGTGGGGATGGGGGGCTTATACCTACTGGGAGAGCTGCAGTGGCGTAGTTGTTAGTGCAATCACTTCTTTTGTTCATGGTCTGGGCTTAATTCCAAAGTGGGTGTTGAATATTATTTCAACCGCAATGGCTCTCAGTTCGATCAAGCCTCAATTGGGGATACCAGGAAAAGTAATGTGAAGTAAAGTCGGCCGGTGTGATGTTGATCACATTACCCGTCGTGTGCTGATGTACAATGAAAAATATGGATCTAGCACAGTATTATCCAATATACCTAGAGGTATGAATAATGGAGGAATAATGGACGAATAGTGGACAAATAATGGACGAATAATGGAGGAATAGTGGACGAATAATGGAGGAATAGTGGACGAATAATGGAGGAATAGTGGACGAATAATGGAGGAATAGTGGACGAATAATGGACGAATAATGGAGGAATAGTGGACGAATAATGGAGGAATAGTGGACAAATAATGGAGGAATAGTGGACGAATAATGGAGGAATAGTGGACGAATAATGGACGAATAAAATAAAATGGTTCGAATTCAGGAGAAAAGATGAAATCCGAGAAATGTCTGGTCAACCACTAGTAACAACTGTTATAAGAAGGAGAAGATGGAGATATGTTGGACATACTTTGATAAGAAATGTCTGGTCAACCACTAGTAACAACTGTTATAAGAAGGAGAAGATGGAGATATGTTGGACATACCTTCAGAAGAAATGACTGGTCAGCCACTGGTAACAACTGTTATAAGAAGGAGAAGATGGAGATATGTTGGTCATACTTTGTGAAGAAATGACTGGTCAGCCACTGGTAACAACTGTTATAAGAAGGAGAAGATGGAGATATGTTGGTCATACTTTGTGAAGAAATGCTCAAAGAATAGCAAAGCAGGCATTGAAGTAGAAGGCAATGAGTTCAAGAAAGAGAAGACACCATATTGAGACCATGAAATACAATTTGCTGAGAGAGGCAAGACATATTCCATGGAAGAGATTGAGCACATCGACCAGGATAGAGATTTTTCTTCAAGCTCTTCCTCTCTTCTGCCATCCCTTCTAATTCTTTCCATATTTCACCTATCTTTTTCATATCAGTCTCTAACTCTCTTCTCCAGGTATGTCTATGCCTTCCCTTCACAAGGATAAAGCGGTATTGATAAATTACTTGCAGACCCCCATGTAACGCATAACGGTACGAGAGGTGTTGTTATTATTTACTATGAAAAATGGTTCACTTACTTCATTTTAATACCAGCAGGAGTTACATTTTTGTCCGACCAGGGCTCTCAGGTCGACCCAGCCTCAATTCTGTACCAGAAAAGCACAGGAAATTAAAGACACAGGGAAAAGTTGGTGGTTAATGAAAAATACAGGCTTAATACAGGTATTTCAAGGCATACGTCATGGGGACTACGTGGTTTTGTTTGGGTTTTTTTTCCGATCCAGAAGCACTTGAGCTTTTCCAGCTTTTCGGCTCGGTGCGGTGGACATCGTAACCTTTCGGTTCGGTGCCACGAACACCGTAAATCTAGAGAGCCTGTGGTTTTTTCTGCCAGCCCACGGAATTGAACCCGTACTCACAGAGGGCTTGTCACCCGCAGTTCAACGCGCTACGAACGCGCTGGGCAGGCGGGGATCTAAAAGCACAGGGAAGTAAAGACCGTATGTCATTGGTTTGCCCGCTTGCCCAGCGTGTTCGTAGCGCGTTGGACTACGGGTGACAAGTCCTCTGTATGTGCGGGTTCAACTCCGCGGACTGGCAGAAAAGCTACAGGTTCCCCAGATTTACGGTGTTCGTGGCACCGAACCGAAGGGTTATGATGTCCATGACACCGAGCCGAAGAGCTTTCAGCTCAAGTGCTTCTGGATCGGAAAAAAAAAATGTCGGTGGTTAATGAAAAATACAGGCCTAATAAAATGGAAAGAATTCAGGAGAAGTGATGAAATCAGAGACATGTCTGGTCAACCACTAGTGACAACTGTTATAAGAAAGAGAAGATAGAGATATGTTGGGCACACCTTGAGGAGAAATGATCAACGAATATCAAAGCAGGCATTGAAGTGGGATGCAAAGGGTTCAAGAAAGAGAGGTCGACCTAAGGATACCCTGAAGCGAACTTTGCTGAGAGAGGCAGGAAATATCGGTCTCAGTTTCATGGAGGAGATTGAGCGAGTTACCCAGGATAGAGCAGTATGGAGAAATTACTTGCAGGCCCTATGTAACGTATAACGGTACGAGAGGAATTATTATTATTATTATTATTATAATACAGGTATTTCAAAGTATACTTCATGGGGACTACGTGACTACGTGGCTACGTGACTACGTGACTACATGACTACGTGACTACGTGGCTACGTGGTAGAGCCCTTTCCTTGCCTTCCGAATGTTGCAGGTTTAAATCCGGACCTAGCCGTTCTGTTCACGGGTGCTTTTTTTACATGAACCCACTAGGAATGTTGCCAGAGCTTCGGAGTTCCTGCTGTGTGCAATATTCTCAGCAGGTGGAGTGTAATTTCTGCGGAGAGAGACTGAGCCATGTAGGATAAAACCCGGTGCAATGAGGCCATTCCTTCAGTTTTAAAACGCCTTTATGTAATATAAATTTAGGACTGTAACAGACAGGTAGAAAATGTAACATACAGGTAGAAAATGTAACATACGGGTAGAAATGTAACAGACAGGTAGAAAATGTAACATACAGATAGAAAATGTAACATACAGATAGAAAATGTAACATACAGATAGAAAATGTAACATACAGATAGAAAATGTAACATACACATAGAAAATGTAACATACAGTTAGAAAATGTAACATACAGGTAGAAAATGTAACATACAGATAGAAAATGTAACATACAGATAGAAAATGTAACATACAGATAGAAAATGTAACATACAGGTAGAAAATGTAACATACTGGTAGAAAATGTAACATACAGATAGAAAATGTAACATACAGGTAGAAAATGTAACATACTGGTAGAAAATGTAACATACAGATAGAAAATGTAACATACAGGTAGAAAATGTAACATACAGGTAGAAAATATAACAGACAGGTAGAAAATGTAACATACAGGTAGAAAATGTAACATACTGGTAGAAAATGTAACATACAGGTAGAAAATGTAACATACAGATAGAAAATGTAACATACTGGTAGAAAATGTAACATACAGGTAGAAAGTGTAACATACAGGTAGAAAATGTAACAGACAGGTAGAAAATGTAACATACAGGTAGAAAATGTAACAGACAGGTAGAAAATGTAACATACTGGTAGAAAATGTAACATACAGATAGAAAATGTAACATACTGGTAGAAAATGTAACATATAGATAGAAAATGTAACATACAGATAGAAAATGTAACATACAGGTAGAAAATGTAACATACTGGTAGAAAATGTAACATACAGGTAGAAAATGTAACATGTAGGTAGAAAATGTAACATACAGGTAGAAAATGTAACATACAGATAGAAAATGTAACATACAGGTAGAAAATGTAACATACTGGTAGAAAATGTAACAGACAGGTAGAAAATGAAACATACAGATAGAAAATGTAACATACAGGTAGAAAATATAACATACAGGTAGAAAATGTAACAGACAGGTAGAAAATGTAACATACAGGTAGAAAATGTAACATACTGGTAGAAAATGTAACAGACAGGTAGAAAATGTAACATACAGGTAGAAAATGTAACATACAGGTAGAAAATGTAACATACAGGTAGAAAATGTAACATACTGGTAGAAAATGTAACAGACAGGTAGAAAATGTAACATACAGGTAGAAAATGTAACATACAGGTAGAAAATGTAACATACAGGTAGAAAATGTAACATACAGGTAGAAAATGTAACACAGGTAGAAAGTGTAACATACAGGTAGAAAATGTAACATACTGGTAGAAAATGTAACATACAGGTAGAAAATGTAACATACAGGTAGAAAATGTAACATACAGGTAGAAAATGTAACAGACAGGTAGAAAATGTAACATACAGGTAGAAAATGTAACAGACAGGTAGAAAGTGTAACAGACAGGTAGAAAATGTAACAGACAGGTAGAAAATGTAACATACTGGTAGAAAATGTAACAGACAGGTAGAAAATGTAACATACAGGTAGAAAATGTAACAGACAGGTAGAAAATGTAACATACAGGTAGAAAATGTAACATACAGATAGAAAATGTAACATACAGGTAGAAAATGTAACATACAGATAGAAAATGTAACAGACAGATAGAAAATGTAACAGACAGGTAGAAAATGTAACAGACAGATAGACAATGTAACAGACAGGTAGAAAATGTAACAGACAGATAGAAAATGTAACATACAGGTAGAAAATGTAACATACTGGTAGAAAATGTAACAGACAGGTAGAAAATGTAACATACTGGTAGAAAATGTAACATACAGGTAGAAAATGTAACATACTGGTAGAAAATGTAACATACAGATAGAAAATGTAACATACTGGTAGAAAATGTAACATACAGATAGAAAATGTAACATATGGGTAAACATGTTCATACAATTATTTAATATGATACAACTAGGCCCGACACGTTGGCACGTCAAATATCCAGAGTGTGGTGGGGAGAGTCAATCTCCTGTCATGATCAACACTAGGGATGTCATTTATGATCCATTGCTGCAACCGCTGAACCTCTCAGACTACGCCATCATTGATGGTGTGAAGCTGATGTTGGAGAATGTTGGAGGTCGTACAGGTGAGTGAGTGACCTTCAGCCAGTGAGGTAGCAATGTCATACAGGTGAGGTGCTTTAGACTGTGAGTAGCAAGGTCATAGAGGTGAGTGAATTACGTCAAGACTTCGGGAATACCAGGTCATTCAGGTGACGTATGTACATTTTAACTATGGAAGCAAGGTCATACAGGTGAGAGAATTACCTCTAGACTTTGGGGTAGAAAAGACATACAGGTGAGAGAATTACCTCTAGACTTCGGGATTGCAAGGTCATACAGGTGAGAGAATTACCTCTAGACATCGGGGTAGCAAGGTCATACAGGTGAGAGAATTACCTCTAGACTTCAGGGTAGCAAGGTCATACAGGTGATTGAGTGGCCTTCAAACCGTGAATTAACAATATTATACGGAAGAGTGAGAGATCTTTAGATGTGAGTAAGTTGTGTGACTTTCAGACGTTGAGGTAACAACGTCATACAGGTGAGTGATATCACCTGTAGGATGTGAGATAACGTTATACAGGTAAGTGAAGTATTTTGGGGAAAATGTGAAACAGTTGTTGTTTTGCTAGCTATTTGGAAGTTACTGCTGATTGGAAGGAGGGGGGGGGATGAGGAATGGTTGAGGGAAGGGGTGGAGAGGTACGGTGGAGTCTAGCCTCATCTCTCTCTCTATCTCTGATCCCTACCTAGACAGATGAATCAAATTTTATCATGAATTTTACTGTTGCTTTGAGGGCCTCCGTCCCTCCGTACAGCTTTCCGCAAAGCTCTGTGTTATCAGGCCACGTTTCTTTTCTCAGAGCTGCTAACAGCTAGCAGTCTTGCAGTATGTGCTCTGCCGTCATGTCCGCCTTTTCACAATGCCACAGACTAGTTGTGCCAATTCTGAATTTGTTTGCCTCATCTGAAAGGGTGCGCAAGCTGAAAATGAAAAATGGGGGATAGGTATGGGGAGTCTTTCTAGACCTTTGGGAAGCGCCAGCTCAAAGATATTTGAAAATTACTTCATTAGAGAAATCTGAAACATGACGGTGCAAAAGTCGGTCAATCTTTCTAAAGATTTAAGTTGTTCTGCAGACGACAAGCTACAAGATGATGATTGTTGTTGAAGAGCGAAATTGAGCATACAAGATAACTACTTCCAATATGAAGATAAAGGTGGAGGCCATTACTGCTGGCCTCCATTGGCTCTCTGGGATTCTGTCTACTGGGGATATTGTTGTTTCTGACTAGGCGTTAATGTTTCGAACGATGGCAGGGGTGACCCGTTGCAGTGAAGTTGGAACCGTACTTATGAACTATGAACTATGGACGATGACAGGTTGTGGTATGCGTGGATGTCCTCTATTGAAGTGTTCTTCTTCTTCTTTTCGTTCGTTCTTTACGACCAATTTTAATCACTCTTTGTGATATGTTTGATATTTGTCAAGAACGTGTATACGTTGCACATTGGTTTGTAGGCCCCTAAACGCATAGACTTCTACACGTTTAGGACATGTGCATCCGATTTCATCCAAACCTCCATAGTCGCCTCTTACGACATGCATGGCATGTAACAGTGGTTCTATTCTTTACACCCCAAATTTGGGCCCCGGTAACCACTCGGGCGTATTGAAGTGTTCTAACCTCAAGAGGTTTACGTGGATCTACTGCCTTGGGCATACGGATATTGATTGTCGGTGAGTTGAAGATTGATAAGGGAGGATGTTCTTTGGTATCTTCACCACTTGGATCGTCTTCTTTTTCACCTTTCAATTTGCAACGGAGCACAGATCTTCAACAAATGTCTTGTAGAATTTCCTCTTCCTTGCCTATACTTTTAATATCAGTCTTCAACTCTCTTCTTCGAGTATTTCTGGGTCTTTCCTCGCTACTCTTTCCCTGCGAGTTCCAAAACAGTGTCTGTTGAATGAAGGTCATTATATTTCGACTACGCACCGGACACTGCAGACTCAACAAACACTTATACAGACTAGGAATAAGTCAAACAGCTCTCTGCCAGTGTCAGCAGGCAGAACAGACACCAGAGCATATCCTGCAAGACTGTCCTCTTCTGTGTGAGCTGAGAAGCAACATGTGGCCACACCCAGTCGACCTGAAAACTAAGCTTTGGGGAAACCTGACAGACCTGAAGCTGTCTGCCCAGTTTGTGGTCCACAGTAAATTAAGCGCATGACCAGAGATCGCTGAAGAAGAAGAAGAAGAAGAAGAATGAAGACACCAAAATAAAGGATGAATACATCCAGTGATTTAAGGCGTTTTGTGTTACCCGTTGCACACGTAGAACTGGATGCCTGAAGGCAGAGAGAGGGATGTGTTTATACAGTAAGCCACAGGAACCATCAGTTATCAGTTGTATGAGGACTATCATCATAGCACTACAGACACGTTTATAGGTGCTCCGATCTCCGTCTCAACAAATCCAGCAGCGTCCAGCTGCCCAACACGCCAGTTCGATGTTGATTAATCAATCTCTTTGCATATTTAGTATATCGTTCTTTTCGGGCTGCACCAATATTGACACCCATCTCTCTCAATCTGATCAGAGAGTGGGATTCACAGCCCTGAAACTCCTCTGTTCGGAAAGACTCTCCCAATGCGTGAAGAATGTCATTTCAATCCATGGCAACTCCCTCTGATATTGTAGCCAAGCCAGCCAATCTATCAGCTCGTTCATTACCCCTAACTGCTGCATGCCCAGGGACAAAAATGAAGGTGATTTCTCTGATCATTGTCTGTTACAGTACCTCCACCTAGTTGCGTCTCACCATTCCTGATTCGACTTAACGAATCATACTCATGGAGTCACTGAGTATGAAAACACGAGAGTAGTTGTGAGATGCCAACCAGTTCACCGCCTCCGTAACCACCCGAACCTCCATCGTCAAACTACTGGTGGTTGTTGCATAGGCCCAACTGACCTCTCTTATTATGTTTCCTCCTGAGCGTGCTGAAAAATCCCACGCACAGCGTTGTTTGCGAATGACTGAACCATCGGTGTAAATAACCACATCTGTATCATTGATGATGTCATTCAAGAGAACCTCCACCTCCACGTTAATCAGTGATAGATTATTTTGTTCGCATTTTTTCTTAATAGATGTAATAATTGTGAAAGCAGTCTGAAATTGAGGTGGCACAGCAATCCATTCCTCTTCTGTTTCAATTCCGGAAGGATCACATTAAAGAAGAAACCATCAGTATACACGCTTCAGCATATGTTGGGGGAGACTGATCACCTACTATGGGTCTGTCCAGAGTCTAATGACGTCGGTTCAGTAACCAATAACCAATAACCCACATAAGTAATATTATTTTGTTCACAGCCGAGGTGATTGTAAAAGGTCGGGAGATATTCCTCAGGGGCGGTAGCTTACAAAGGATGTATAAGCTTGTCCAGCTGCACTTCCATTGGGGGAAGAATAATATGCGAGGATCGGAGCATAGCCTGAACGGACAATATTTTCCGCTGGAGGTATTTCTGACATTGAAAGTAGTTTGAGTTTGAAGATATAAGCGCAAGTTAAATAGTTATGAGAGCCGCTGTAGCGTAGATGTTAGTGAACTCGCTTGGCAAGGCTGGTGGTCTGGGTTCAGCTCCGCAATGCGCGTGGAAATTTTTTCCCGACCACGACGGCTCTCAGGTCGACCAAGCCTCAACTGGGTACCAGACATGCTCTGGGAAAGTAAAGGCGGCCGGCGTGATGCTGACCACATCACCCATTGTGTGCCGATGGTCAATGAAAAATACAGGCCTAACACTGCATTGACCTATATACCACGAGGTATGAAAGGGTTCCTTTACTTTTACTTTACTTTAAATAGTTATAAAACTAAATTATTTCAATTCAAATGTTGTTGCAATCCTAACATAAACCAGTGAGATTTGGAAAAATGACTAAAGATATAAAAAGTAGGTTTAATGAATTTCACCCGTGCGGTTCTGGAGTCCGGAAGGAAAACAAAGAATAGTACCACTGCGACCTACAATGTATGTCGTAAGAGGTGACTGATGTACTACCTAGGTAAGCTACCCTATGACTTTGAAATTAAAAGCATCGCAGAAATCGATTGTGCAGGAATGATTGTAGGCGCATAACTGGCACAATGTACAGAATAACAAAGATAGGTTAACAAGTGGTCGATATGGAGCGCTCAAAGAAGGTTAAGAGTACATTTGAACATAGATGGTTGGGACAAAATAATGAACATAAAATGTGACGAACTCAAGAGAAGTGATGAAATCAGAGACATGTCTAGTCAACCACTAGCAACAGCTGGTTATTTTTTATTTTTTTTTCGATCCAGAAGCACTTGAGCTGAAAGCTCTTCGGCTCGGTGTGGTGTCATGGACATCGTAACCTTCGGTTCGGTGCCACGAACACCGTAAATCTGGGAACCTGTAGCTTTTCTGCCAGTCCGCGGAGTTGAACCCGCACATACAGAGGACTTGTCACCCGTAGTCTAACGCGCTACGAACACGCTGGGCACAGGCCAGCTGGTTATAAGAAGGAGAAGATGGAGATATGTTGGGCATATCTTGAGAAGAAATTATCAAAGAATCACAAAGCAGATATTAAAGTGGGCGACGAAGGGTTCAAGAAAGAGAGGACGCTGTAAAGGAAAACAAGAAACGAATGTTGCTGAGAGAGGCAAACAATATCGGACTCAACTCCATGGAAGAGATTGACATGAAGATGTACGGACATCTATAAATCTGAGGTGGTCAGAGCATACCAGATCTGCAGAAAGCCGTGGGTAGGCAGCGGTGATACTAAGTAAATTGGCGTTTAAGGACAAACAGCCCGTCTGCCCAGCGTTTTCGTAGCGCGTTGGACTACGGGTGACTATCCCTCTGTGTGTGCGGGTTCAATTCCGCGGGATGGCAGAAAAGCCACAGATTACCCAGATTTACGGTGTTCGTGGCACCGAACCGAAGGGTTACGATGTCCATGGCACCGAGCCGAAGAGCTGAAAAGCTCAAGTGCTTCTGGATAGGGAAAAAAAAGGACAAACACATGTGTATAGTATCATATAAGTAAGCAAGACTTTTATTAAATTTAAAAATAAGATTGAACCAGTTGACAAGGGCAGAATGGTATGGAGACATTACTTGCAGGCCCTTTTTAACGTATAATATATATATAAATATAATATTGATTGATTGATTAATTAGTAGGACCATCATCATTGCACTTCGGTGAGTAACCATATGTGTTCCGATCTCTTTCTTACCGAAGAAAAATCTCAGCGGCAGTGCACGATCTCCGTAGCACCGACGAGGGTCCCTAATGTAATTTTAGAAATGTTGAAGATATTTCTATAGGAATTGTATTTTTAATATTTTATAATGAATTTGGAACAGATAGCGGCTTTCCAGCCTGCTCTTCTCCATTTTGAACTCTGAAGGGCTCTTTTACGTGCTCAACTTGAACACAGGACCTATATTTCATCGTCCGTTTCCGATAGGACTAGGAATTTGACCTCACCTACACTGAGATCAGGGATCTAAGGAAAACTATACAGAAGGCTTCACGAGGAAGCAAACCTGGTACCTTTGGGACGAGAGACGAGCTTCTAACCACTACGACACAGAGACCCTAACACAAAAATTATCCTTTAACAAAAACGATGTATAGACAAAAATGATGTTAGGAAAAAATGATGTATGGAAAAAAATGATGTTTGGAAAAAATGATGATGTATAGACAAAATGATGTTTGGAAAAAATGATGTATAGACAAAAATGATGTTTTGAACAAAAATGATGTATAGACAAAAGTGATGTTGGACAAAAATGATGTATGGACAAAAATGATGTTGGAAAAAATTATGTAAGGACAAAAATGATGTATGGACAAAAATGATGTATGACAAAAATGATGTATGGACAAAAATGATGTATAGAAAAAATGATGTATTAGAACAAAATGATGTATGGAACAAAATTATGTAAGGACAAAAATGATGTATGGACAAAAATGATGTATGGACAAAAATGATGTATGGACAAAAATGATGTATGGACAAAAATGACAATGTGATGGACAAAAATGATGTATGGACAAAAATGATGTATAGACAAAAATGATGTATGGACAAAAATGATGTATGGACAAAAATGATGTATAGACACAATGATGTATGGACAAAAATGATGTTACATAAAAGAAAGAAGATCAACTTCACCGTTCCTTCACCGCCACATTCTCCCTACCTCAGGTACACTTTGTCCACATGCTGGTTGCTTCAAACTCCAACGAGAACATAGATCCAAAACCTCCTAAACGCTTGGCTGTCGTTGCTTTTTTCTTCAGAGTGAGTTGTTTATAAATGTATTTATCACCTTTATTATCGTTCTTATTATCTGCATAATCATACTATTTCTCTTTATTATTATCACCATTATCATTATCATCTTTGTCATCATCATCATCATCATCATCATTCATTCATTATTATCATCATCATTATTTATCATCATAATTATCATCACATCATTTCTATCAGTCACCATTATCATCATCATTATCATCATTATCATTATCATTATCATCATTGTCATCATCATCCTTATCATCATCATCATAATCATCATCATTGTTATTATTATCATCAGCATTATCATCATCATAATTATTATCATTATCATTATCATCATCATCATTATCATCATCACCATTATCATACTATCATTATCATCATTACCATTTTCATCATCTTCATTTTCATCATCTTCATTTTCATCATCTTCATTATCATCATCTTCAGTATCATTACAATCGTCATAACGGCTCTCATTATAACCAGATATCGTTATCATCATCATCATCCTCATCATTAGAACCAGTTCAGTATCATTATCATCATAATTATCATTATCATCATCATCATCATCATCTTCATCATCATCTTCATCATCATCTTCATCATCATCTTCATCATCATCTTCATTATCATTATCATAATCATCCTCGCTATCATGACATCATTATGCGAACAGACAAGTGGCTTTAATCCATATTGCACAACCTAACATTTGTCTTTCCTGTAAGAATGTCCCTACCACATATAATATGTCTAATATCATATCAACATCGTAATAAATGGTGAAACACTGGAGAAAGTTGAACATTTTACATATTTGGGTAGTAAAGTGTCAAACAACGGAGACACGATGAAAGAAATAAACTCTCGTATTGCTATAGCAGCTAGTGCCTTCACTAAATTAACGAATATCTGGCAATCTCAAGACTTTAGTATATGCACAAAAGTTAAATTATTTAGGTCATGTGTGATTCCTGTACTGACCTACGGTTGTGAAAGTTGTGGAAATCAATAAAGAAAATTGATAAGAAACTTGACAGCTTTGAGAATAAATGTCTCCGAAAATTACTAAAAGTAAAATGAAGTGATTTCGTTTCTAACAACACAGTGAGAGATAGAACACAGCAACAACCCGTATCAAATATTATAAGGAAACGAAGGTGGAAATATTTCGGTCATGTTCTTAGATCAGACGAAAAGAGACTAAATCGACAAGTCCTTATGTGGTCACCAGTTGGGAAAAGAAAACGTGGAAGACCAAAGACCACTCTTCGAAGAATCATCCAACAAGAAAGTAAACTATTGGGATGTAAAACCATACGAGATCTCCAACTGCTAGCAACGAACTGCATTAAATGGAGATCTAAAACCTCTGCCCTATGTGACGCCTTTGGCACAAAAGGAACAAACTAACTAACAAACTAACTAATATCATACATCTTGTTATGTTATATCTTGTGTTCGTGTTTTCTTCTTTGCTTTCTTGCTGTTATTTCGTTCACAGCTAGGCAGACACACTAGGACTTTATGATACAAATACGTTCGAATAAAGACACACGCTAATACAGACAGATTATAAGTGTGAAAACATAGTTAGATACAGCCCATACAACATGGACATACGCACATCCATATAACACAAACATATAAATTAGTGCTGCTCTCCATTGGCTCTCTGGGATTCCGTTTACTTGGGTCGTTTTTTTAAAATCTGAATCTCAGTCGATGCTTCACAATATTCAAAAGGGAAGGTTTTGGTATGAGTGGATGTCGTCTATAGAAGTTTCTAACCTCCAGAGGCGTACATGAATCTACTGTCCTGGACAAGCGGGTGTTTGAGAAAATGAGAGAGCGGGCAGGCTTGCATCAACAGCATCGATTGTTGGGGAGTAGAAGATGGTTAAGAGGGATATTCTCGGTCTCTTCACGACTGCCTGTTGGATGAATACAACAAAACAGATGTTGAATCGACGCAGCGATTTAAGCAGTTTGGAATTACACGTATGGGTAGTGCTGGATACTTTAGGGGTAGAGTGAGGAGTGTATTTAACCAGCGATCCATAGGAACCATCAGTATGCGTGCTCTTCGATATATGTTGGGAGAGAATGAGCACCTATGGGTCTGTCCGGAGTGAAGTGACGTCAGTTTAGTAACCAATAACCAATTAGACACGTTCACTGAACACTCTAACCAGGGACGGCTCGTCATTTAGGGCCAGTGGGGTCCGGCCCCACCAATAATTGGAAGGGATAATAACTTCCTGGAATAGACAAATAATAGTAAATACTAAAAAACCATAATTTTTCCGAAAATTTGTGTCTGACCCCACCAAGAAAACTGACCATGAGCCGCCACTGACTCTGACATAGACAGATTCAATAACACATGAACATAGACACAGTCACAACTAGACGTGCAGTTCTATGCACACAAAACTAAAGCTTAATTACTATCTTGTGGCATCAGATGGGCAGAACAGCTAATGTCAAGTACGAGACACTTCTACGTCATTTCGATAAGATTCAAAACGCAGGTAAGTAGTTAGTTTTAGTAGTTGATGTACGTAGTGATGATGATGATGATGATGGTGATGACGATGATGATGATGATGTTGATGATGATGATAATGTTAATGATAATGATGATGGCGATGATAATGTTAATGATGATGATGTTAATGATGATGATGGCCCGCGTGCCAAGCGTGTTCGTAGCGCGTTGGACTACGGGTGACTAGTCCTCTGTAAATGCGGGTTCAATTCCGCGGACTGGCAGAAAAGCTACAGGTTCCCCAGATTTACGGTGTTCGTGGCACCGAGCCGAAGGGTTACGATGTCCATGACACCGAGCCGAAGAGCTTTCAGCTCAAGTGCTTCTGGATCGGGAAAAAAAATGATGATGATGATGGTGATGACGATGATGGTGATGATAATGATGATTATGTTGATGATGATAATGTTAATGATGATAATGATGGTGATGATAATGTTAATGATGATGGTGATGATAATGTTAATGATGATGATGATAGTGATGATAATGTTAATGATGATGATGATGATAATGTTAATGATGGTGGTGATGATAATGTTAATGATGAGTGATGATGATAATGTTAATGATGATGATGATGGTATGATAATGTAATGATTGATGATGATGATAATGTTAATGATGTGATGATGGTGATGTAATGTTAATGAAAGATGATAGTAATGATGATAATGTTAATGATGATGATATTTTTAATGATGATGAGTATGATGATGATTGTGTGATGTGTGATAATGATTTGTGCTGATTGATGATTATGATGAAGTGATGATGGGGTGAGTGATGGATTGCTGAATGATCATAATTGTATTCTATTCTGCGTAATGTCCTGTGTCTGTATTCCCGCACTGACAGACTAAATGTGTCTTTACTTTGCAATGCGAGATGCTAAAATATTATTATTATATTTCTCTCGTACCATTATATATACATAAGACATACAAGCAATTTATCCACACCGCTTTATCCTAAACAACTAGTTCAATCTCATCACTGGAAGTTAGTCCAATATTTCTTGCCTATCTTAGTAAACTTCGTTTCATGGTTTCCATAGAGCATTCTTCCTATCTTGAACTATTTGTCTTCCACTTCGATGTCAACTTTGTGATTTTTAGATCATTTCGTCTCAGAGTATACTCAACATCTCCATCTTCTCCTTCTTATAACAGGTGTTACTAGTAGTTGACCAGACATTTCTCTAATTTCATCACTTCTCCCGAATTCTTCCCATTTTATTTTCATTATTTCTCGCAGATATCTATTTTCAAATGCGTTCAACTTGCTTTCTATATCTTTAGTCATTTTCCAACTCTCGCTGGCATATGTTAGGATTGATACAACTCTCGCTGGCATATGTTAGGATTGATACAACTCTCGCTGGCATATGTTGAGTTCAAATTGCTGATACAACTCTCGCTGGCATATGTTAGCATTGATACAACATTTGAATTGAAAATTTGAAGTTTACTTTTAAAGCTAGATAACTTGGAAAATGGTTAAAAAAAAGTCCCAAAGTTGTCTACTTCATAACAAATAAACAAATGTGAAGTCATTGCTGTTCTATGGCTCGGAAACATGGAGGACAACAGAAAAACTACCAGAAAACTAACGACCTTTATAAATGGATGATAATATAGGCCAGACACAGATTTTCGAAAAAATCATGGTTTCTGAAGTATTTACTATTATTTGTCTATTCCGGGAAGTTATTATCCCTTCCAATTATTGGTGGGGCCGGACCCCACTGGCCCTAAATGACGAGGCGACCCTGGTTAGAGTGTTCAGTGAACGTGTCTAATTGGTTATTGGTTACTAAACTGACGTCACTTCAATCCGGGCAGACCCATAGGTGCTCATTCTCTCCCAACATATATCGAAGAGCACGCATACTGATGGTTCCTATGGATCGCTGGTTAAACACACTCCTCACTCTGCCCCAAAGGTATCCAGCACTACCCATACGTGTAATTTCAAACTGCTTAAATCGCTGCATCGATTCAACATCTGTTTTGTTGTATTCATCCAACAGGCAGTCGTGAAGAGACCGAGAATATCCCTCTTAACCATCTTCTACTCCCCAACAATCGATGATGTTGATGCAAGCCTGACCGTTCTCTCATTTATAAACGTAGAATAGAGGGACTGAGATGGTATGATAAGATTAAAAGGAACTCATAGAAAGAACTAAGCAGATATCAGTGGAAAAAGAGCACGGAAGAGACGCCGGTGATGAATAAGACACACATTGAGAAGACCGACTAGAAGCATAGCAAGACAGGCACTGTTTTGGAACCCGCAGGGGAAGAGAAGTAGGGGAAAGCCTAGACGTACCTGAAGAAGATATCTTGAAACTGATATTAAAAGTATAGTCAAGACGTGGACAGAATTTGAAGGTATGGCAAGAGATAGGAAGGGCTGGAAGAAGTTTGTTGTAGACCTATGCTCCGCGATGAATATAGTGAAGACGTGGACAGAATTTGAAGGTATGGCAAGAGATAGGAAGAGCTGGAAGAAGTTTGTTGAAGACATGCTCCATGATGAATATAGTCAAGACGTGGACAGAATTTGATATCATGGAAAGACACGGAAGAGCTGAAAGAAATTAGGAGACCTATCTCAGATGATATAGCAAGACGTGGACTGAATTTGGAACGATGAGAAGAGATAGGAAGGAGCCTGGGAAAAAGTATTTGAAGACTGATTTAGATGAATATAGTCAAGACGTGGACAGAATTTGAAGGTATGGCAAGAGATAGGAAGGGCTGGAAGAAGTTTGTTGTAGACCATGCTCCGCGATGAATATAGTCAAGACGTGGACAGAATTTGAAGGTATGACAAGAGATAGGAAGAGCTGGAAGAAGTTTGTTGAAGACCTATGCTCCGCGATGAATATAGTCAAGACGTGGACAGAATTTGAAGGTATGGCAAGAGATAGGAAGAGCTGGAAGAAGTTTGTTGTAGACTTATGCTCCAGATGAATATAGGCAAGACGTGGACAGAATTTGAAGGTATGGCAAGAGATAGGAAGAGCTGGAAGAAGTTTGTTGAGACTTATGCTCCCGATGAATATAGAAGACGTGGACAGAATTTGAAGGTATGGCAAGAGATAGGAAGAGCTGGAAGAAGTTTGTTGAGACATGCTCCGATGAATATAGTCAAGACGTGGACAGAATTTGAAGGTATGGCAAGAGATAGGAAGAGCTGAAGAAGTTTGTTGAGACTATGCTCCAGATGAATATAGTCAAGACGTGGACAGAATTTGAAGGTATGGCAAGAGATAGGAAGAGCTGGAAGAAGTTTGTTGTAGACCTATGCTCCGCGATGAATATATTCAAGACGTGGACAGAATTTGAAGGTATGCAAGAGATAGGAAGAGCTGGAAGAAGTTTGTTGAAGACATGCTCGCAGATGAATATAGTCAAGACGTGGACAGAATTTGAAGGTATTTCAAGAGATAGGAAGGCTGAAGAAGTTTGTTGTAAAACCTATGCTCCGATGAATATAGTCAAGACGTGGACAGAATTTGAAGGTATGGCAAGAGATAGGAAGGGCTGGAAGAAGTTTGTTGAAGACATGCTCCGCGATGAATATAGTCAAGACGTGGACAGAATTTGAAGGTATGGCAAGAGATAGGAAAGGCTGGAAGAAGTTTGTTGAAGACCTGTGCTCCGTTGGGAGTTGAAAGGTGAAGAACAAGAAGAAACAAAATAAAAAAACAGACTAAATGTCTTCTAAATATTATATTCTTTCTCTTTCTCGTTTTCTTCTTTTTTCTTTTCAGACGCCGAAACACGCATTCCAATACTTCGTATATCCGACCTGTTGCCTAGCTCCCGAAATTACCATTACTTCCGTTACCAAGGAAGCCTAACCACGCCCCCATGCAACGAAATTGTCACATGGTTCGTGGGAATAGATACAATTATCATCTCGGATCAGCAGGTTAATTTAATTCTTTTAATTTTTTATACTTGTTTCTTCTTGTTTTTAACCCTGTTTTCTTCTTCTTCTTCTTTGCGTTCGTTCTTTACGACCAATTTTAATCACTCTTTGATATGTTTGATCTTTGTCAAGAACGTGTATACGTTGCACATTGGTTTGGTAGGCCCCTAAAGACATAGACTTCTACAAGTTTAGGACATGTGCATCCGATTTCAGCCAAAATTCTGTTTTGACTTTCAGAGTCAGGATAAGAAGAGATATATAGCGCCGGTTATACTTCCTTATACAGGATGTTCAAGATAATTGCAGCCCCATTGACACATCGAAAGTTGCCAGACAACCTATCGCGTTGTTTTATTTACTATTTAAACCGGTTCTGACTAGCTCGTCCTACGTCACATTTGTTCATCGCCCCTTCACGCACTACAATTACACACCATCACACAACCTTGACCTATACTACGTCATAACTGAACCTTCTCATTTCCATATATATATGCCAGATTAGCTCCATTCATAGGCTGCTTTTAAGTTGAACACCCTGTATAAAGGACCAGACCACTCCGTCATAAACCAGATTAAGCAGAATTGTAAGCTGTATTTTATCAATTCATTTGTTGTATTCTTCAAAGAACTGTTCTTCTTCTTCTCTTCCACCAATTACTTCTTTATAGAAGTGTTGTGTGTGTGCTTTTTCTAAGGCACTTTGTAAGCTGCAAGTCATGTTCGTAAGGCTGTTTTTGATGCCGTCGATCCATCTTTTGCGTGGTCTTCCTCTTGCTTTGTACTCATTATACTTTTTCTGTGTGGCTCTCTGTCGTAGGCGATACCAGGGCATTCTGATCAGGTGTCCAAGCCATTTAATCTGTTGTTAACCATTTAAGAACTGTGAAACAAATACAATTCTATAGATATTGTAAATATATTTTAAAAAATAAAAGTTTGACTGAGAAAAGAGACTTTCAAAGAATTTGTACTGCCCGAACTGTTTGTTAAGTGGCTTGTCGTATTTTAAGAGTTAAGTAGGGTGTTCTGTTTGCTCAGCTTTGCTCTGCAACCACTCTACCATGCTCGTTAGCCAGGAAACTACAACCTGACTTCTCAGCACGATGCACAGACACACCTGTATGCACGAGAATCGTTGATGCGCAGAGAAAGCGAACTGCGCGGAAAGGTAAAACACTCAACACCCTCACGACTAACCTTGATCATATATGCCACACCTGTGGTAGTAGATTGTATTTTAGGATTGAACTCTACAGTCCCCTCCGCACGCACCAGAGAGGTGCAGCAGTACACTCTGAGGCTGTTGTCATCATGTTGCCGGCTATTATTATAAAGCTAGAAAATTAAGGATGTAAACTTCAACTACCATGCTCTATTTTACATCTCACCTACATCAACAATATTACTAACAAACGGCCTACATCACTAACTGGCCTAGGCGATCATGACGCATACCATAACAAATACCTAATATAATTTCGTTTTTTTCCATTTCAGTTGGACACATTCCGAACCCTGTATGATCAAAACCACCAGCCATTGGTTGATTGCTTTCGACCAATCCAAAGCATGAACAATCGTACGATTTATACAACAAATAAAAGTTATGGCAATGCGCCAGCCATTCGAACTATCAGAAGGTCAAATGTCATTTAATTTGATTGGATAGCTAGACGTTAATTTTTACCATTTGGATATTCTATATGATCATTTTTCTAAATCGTCATCATCAAATAGCTTGTTCTGAGCAGAACTTTGCCACCCCAACAGTCCTCCCAAATTTCTCTCTCTCATAGGCCAGATATTCTGCCTCTGCAACCGTCATGTTTAAACCATCAGTTACATCCTGAATCCATCTTCTCCTTGGTCTTCCTCTTCTTCTCTTTGCCGCATGCCTCCTTCCATGATGGTCTTCTCCAGCCCTTCATGTCTTTTTATATGTCCAAAATATCTCAATTTTCTCTTTCTTATTTGTAGCATCAGTCAGTTTTCTTTGATTTTGAGTTATTTCTGGATAGATCTATTTGTTCTCTTCTCTGTCCAAGATATACGGTCTCTTCTGTAACATTTATATTCGAAAGCACATATTTTTTTATTTTTAAAAATAGTTGTTCGAAATTTAAAAGTTATGTTTAAGTTCGTTCTATTCTGGAATCGATTGTATCAATTCTTGCAAACATTTTTTAAAATCCTTTAGCTCATAAGGACGTGTATAGACGTTTTCCATATTCACTGCTAAAGACGCATTAATACGTCTGTTATTATTTATCCTCTTTGGGCTAAAGACGTGTTAACACGTTATACATTTCTACTTTCACTGCTATAGGCGTACATTCACGTTTGTGACCTAGAAACAAAGAGTAGCTATATTTAGCTCCATATTATTATAAACATTGGTGAAATATTACTCAATATTGAAACTTGACTGCGTCCTCGTTACATTGTTGAGGAGATTATGATGGGTATGGGGATGTTCTTCTGTCTCTTGGCGACCAACTTCTGAATGAGGACACTACAATTGATGTTGAAACAATTCAGCGGTTTAGGGTGATTGGAATTACGCGTTGTACAAGTAGAGCTGGATGTTTGAGGGCAGTAGCAGCTCGTTATTAAGGGCCAGTGGGGCCGGACCCCACTAAAAATAATGCATAACGTGTATTTATTATTTTATAAAATAAAATATAACAACCAAAAACCATGATTTATCCGGGGAAAAAAATGTCTGGCCCCACCAACAAAACTGAGCACTAGCCGCCACTGAGCCACGAGCCGCCTTTGAGGGACAGAGAGAGGAGTTTGTTTAATCAGTGGGCCACAGGAACCATCAGTATGTATGCTCTTCGAAATTTGTTTGGGGAGACTGAGCACATATGGGTCAGCCCTAAGTGCTGTGACGTCAGTTCAGGGATCTCTGTGACGTAGAGATTAGCTGTTCACCTCTCGTGGCAAAGGTACCAGGTTCGCTCCCCCCTGAGCCATCTGAATATTTTCCAGAGATTCCTGATCTTAGTGTAGGTCAGATCGAGTTCCTAGTCCTATCAGAGACAGACAATGTGAACACGTAAAAGAACCACATGACAGTTCAAAATCTAGAAAAGCAGGCTGGAAATCCGTTGCCCGGAAAAATCTTTAGAAAAGATTAAAAATATAATATCTACATAAATATCTTCACCATCTTGAAAATTACATCTGGCACCCTCGCCGGTGCTACAGAGGTCGTCGACTGCAGCTGAGATCTTCCTGTGTAAGAAAGAGATCGGAGCACACATGGTTACTTACCGAAGTACAATTATAATAGTTCTATCAATCAATTACTCAATCATTCAATCTCTCAATCAATCAATCACTCGATCAATCAATCATACCTGACGAAGAGAGCTAGAGACTGATATTGGTTATTTGTTATTGGTTACTAAACGGATGTCATTGCACTCCGGGCAGACCCATAGGTGCTCAGTCTCCCCAACAGATATCAAAGACTATGCATATTAATGGTTCCTGTGGCTCGCTGATTAAACCCACCTCTCACTCTGCCTCTCAGGCATCCAGTTCGCCTTGAACAACGGGTAACTCTAAACTGCCTAAATCGCTTGATCGATTCAACATCGATTTTAGTGTCCTCATCCAACAGACAGTCGCGAAGAGACCGAAGAATATCCCCTTATCCATCTTCAACTCCCCAACAATCGATGCTGTTGATGCAAGCCTGACCGCTCTCTCATTACCGTAAACACCCGCATGTCAAGGACAGTATATCCACGTAAGCCGCTGGAGGTTAGCAACTTCTATAGACAACATGCACTCATACGAAACCTGCCCTTCTGGATCTTGTGAAGCATCGACTGAGGTCAGATACAACAACTGCCCCAGTAAATGAAGTCCCAGAGATCCAATGGAGGACAGCAGTAACGGCCTCAGCCTCCATCCTCATACTAGAAGAGACTGATATTAAATAAATGAAATGAAAATCGTGGCATATCTTTTACACGATGTAGCCATCAACCCCAGTAAATGAGTTTCTAGGCACCACTTATACGTTCAGTAAATTGCCATTGCTTTCTGAAGGGTGAGATCTATTTTTACCTCTTGTAAAAATTCTACGGAAACGAATTTGCTTTGAAACTTGCCCACCGTGGGGTTTGAACCAGGTACACGTGGGTTTGTGATCGAGATCACTACCACGTGAGCTACAGACTATCACGTGACATTAATGAAGTTAATTGCATATCCTTTACAGGACTTTGTGAATCAACCCCAGCTTTTTAACGCTGTTTGTGATTTTTCTAGGCAGTGATTACGTTCAGTAGTTTGCCATTGCTTTCTGAACGGGTGGCGCCAAACGTCTTTTTTGTAAGAATCCACGCGAAACAATTTGAAATCAAATTGTCCGTAGCGTGATTCGAACTCGGAACGTCGGGGTTAATAGACCGAGTCACTATCTTCTAAGCCACAGACGCCACCATCTGATAATAATAGGATAGATAAAAGAAGGAAATAATTGGAAGGGATGGCAGGAGAGAGTTAACATCGACAAAACAGAAGTAATGACATTCGCCAGAGAGGAAAACACCACCAACATCTCCATCGATAATCATCTACTAAATCAAGCAAAAGATTTCACATACCTGGGAGCATTTTTTCAGCAAATGGAAGAATAACTAATGAAATTCAACACAGATGCAACAAAGCAAACCAAATGATAGGGCAAATGGCGCCAATTTTAAGATGCAAACACGTCACCATGAACACAAAAAGAGCAATGTTCAACACAATCTTTCTCCCCACATTATGTTACCAGTGCCAAACCTGGACGCTGACAACAAACGATAGAAGAAAACTAGTCACAACAGAGATGAAGTGTCTACGCAGAATGCTGGGTGTAACAAGAAGAGACCGGTTGAGAAATGAAGACATCAGGAAAAAGTGGGTACAACATCAGTACTAGACTTCATCAAGAAACAACAAATTAAATGGTTCGGTCACGTAAGCAGATTACCATCAGACAGTGCACCCCAAAGAGCAATGCTGCTCCGATACAATGGGTACAAAGCAAAAGGCCGGCCACGCAAAAGATGGACCTCAGAGATAACAGAGGCGACGAAAGAGACTATCTACGAAGCGCATACTAGGGCCCGTTTAGAAATCTCTTCCTGACCTGACGCTGTGAGGCATACAGGATTCGAGAAAGAAAGAAAGAAAGAAAGGAGAGAGGAAGAACTGGAAGAGGTTTGTTGAAGACCTGTGCTCTGTTGGGAGTTGAAAGGTGAAGAAGAATAACCAATAACCAATAACCAATAACCAATAACCAATAACCAATAACCAATAACTCTTTGTTATATAGTTTTCATGCTTTTCTCGTGAAGTGGTTTCAATTTGTCACTACACAGTTGTTATCAGTTATGTAAGGACTATCATCATAGCCAGTGGCGGCTCGTCAATAAGGGCTAGAGGGACCGGGCCCCACAAGAAATAAAGTGTAACGTATGTTTATTATTTTATTAAAATATAACCTTACCCAAAGCCATGAATTTCCCAAAAATGTGTGTCTGGCCCCACCAACAAAAACGACCACGAGCCGCCACTGATCATAGCACTCCGGATATGTCCATAGGTGGATCCGATCTCCGTCTCAACAAATCCAGCGGTGTCCAGAGGCCCAACACGCCAGTTCGATGTTGATTAATCAATATTTTTGCATATTTGGTATGTCGTTCTTTTCGGGCTGCACCAATATTGACACCCATCTCTCTCAATCTTGTCAGCGAGTGGGATTCACAACTCTGAAACTTCTGTTTGGAAAGACTCTCTCAGTGAGTGAAGAATGTCATTTCGATCCAATGTTGATGTTATTACGCTGATGGTCTCAGTTAGTGGTTCTCATGTTTTTCACCGCGAAATTGTTTTTATGCTAACTTCATTAAGTGGTTCTCACACTGCCACAGTCATCATCAACACTTTCAACTCCACAAACTTCAACAGACTTCTTCCATCTCTTCCTCTCTCTTGCCATCCCTTCCAATTCTTTCCATGTTTTGCCTATCCTCTTTATATCCGCTTCCAGCTCTCTTCTCCAGGTCTGCCTAGGCCTTCCCTACTCCTCTTTCCCTGCGGGTTCCAAAACAATGCCTGTCTTGCGATGAACACACTGCCACAATGAACCTGTTTTATTATCTTCATTATTTTTGTTATGTTATCGCAATTAAATGAATGTTATGTTATTATATATGTAAATGGGGTCTCTGTGGCTAAGTGGTTAAGCCCTTTGCCTTGTCATTCGAAGGTCGTGGGTTCGAATCCGGACCGCGCCCCTTTCTGTTCACGAATGCAGTTTTTTTTTTTCCCAGAAACCCCTAGGATTGTTGTTGGAGCTACGGAGTTGGCGCTTTGTGCAATACTCTCGGCAGGCGGCTTGCCAGTTCTGTCGAGAGGACTGAGCTATATGGGGTCACCGGTGCATGAAATCAATCCTTCGGATTAAAAACTCTTTATTCTATATATATGATTGCTATGTCAATATTAAAGAGGATTTTATGATATTTGAATTTAAATTGTGTTTTTTTTTTTTTTAATATTGTCTGGATTTTTTTAAATGATTATCTTGCATTTAAGCGGTTCTCTTATTGTTGCAATTAAGTGTGTTTTATGTTTTCTTAAGGGGGGATTCTGGTCTGGAAACTTTTTTCGTTGCTTTCAAATTAATGTAGAATTTGTATTACAATGTTGAGATATTATGACTTCAAAGAGTAGAAAAAGTTTAGTTTTTAAAAATATGTCAACGCGTTGCCATGGAAACAATAAAACATGGCCGCCAAACACAAAATTTCAAATCCCAAAGATTCTGAAAGTAATGAATTTAAATTAATTATGTTTTCACTCTAAGGTGAGCTTCTTCTTCTTCTTCTTTGCGTTAGTTCTTTACGACCAATTTTAAACACTCTTTGTGATATGTTTGATCTTTGCCAAGAACGTATATACGTTGCACATTGGTTTGGTAGGCCCCTAAACGCACAGATCTCTACACGTTTAGGACACATGCATCCGATTTCAGCCAAACCTCCTTAGTCGCCTCTTACGACATGCATGGCAGGTAACAGTGGTTCTATTCTTTACATCCTAAATTTGGGCCCGGTAACCACTCGGCGCCTAAGGTGAGCAATTGTAATATCTAAAATTTACACATCCTTTTTAGGATATATTAAATATTACATTTTTATGAATTTTTGGGTAAACACACCCCCCAAAAACAGTTTTTAATGACCGAGTTTGGAGGGAATTTTTACTCAAAAATTTATAAAGTTGCTTCCGTGTTCTATGTATGAAATTTTTATCTTCACAAACTAAGTATTGGGTCGATTTTTATGCTACACAGACTGAGCTGCTAACTGTATGTGTTGTGTGTTCTTAATTATATTGTTTGTTTTTGCAAAGGTATCTCTTATTTTTCATCTTTTTCTTCATTCTATGTCAGCGTTTCCCAAAGTGGGCGGCACCGCCCCTCAGTGGGCGCTGAAATGTTCTAGGGAGGCGATAGTGGGTTCAGAAGAATTTGGAAGTTTTCAAGCGATTAGGGGTCGGTGGCTCCTTAAAGAAGAAATTAATAATAAATATTTTAAAATAAATTATTTTCGTGATTTTGCGATTGAATATCCCTTTAAAATTTGAATTCTGTATTTTAATTCAACTTATGCCCGACTTACACGATCCATTTTTTCACCAATTTGATATTTCATGTATATAATCATTTGAAAATTGACCATGTATGACAGAAATATATATAAATTGTATATGTCAAAGAGAAAATAGAGCATGTATATAGTGTGGGGGCATTGTCAAACTGTAATAATGTGGGGGGCGTTGTAAAATTTATGTTGTACAAAGTGGGCGGTGGGCCGAACAAGTTTGGGAATCTATTTTCTATATCATCCACTTGTTAAACTAATCTTTGTGATTTGTATGTGATCCGAGCCTAAGAGCGATTGTACATTGTGTCAGTTATGCGCCTACAAATAGGCCAGCACGTCTGATTTCTGCCATGCTTTTTATTTAATAGGGTAGCTTTCCTAGGCCCTTACATCAGTCGCTACTAACGAAGATCTTAGTGTTACTATTCCTTGCTCCCCTTGAGAGCACCAGCAACATACGGGTGCTACATAATCTTATCTCGTATTACATAGTACTGCTGCAGCGGAGGACTGAGCATGCATGGGAATGCCCAATGTGCCGTGATGTCGATCGCATAACATAACATAACATAGTATTTCAAGAAATAAAATTAGCCCTCTGTAAGTGCGGGTTCAATTCCGTGGGCTGGCAGAAAAGCTACAGGTTCCCCAGATTCACGGTGTTCGTGGCACCGAACCGAAGGGTTGAGATGTCCATGGCACCGAACCGAAGGGTTGAGATGTCCATGGCACCGAACCGAAGGGTTGAGATGTCCATGGCACCGAGCCGATTATTTGTCGCTTGTGTAGTGCTGGGGCTCTCAAGTGGAATAAAGAATAGTAACACTGCGACCAACAAGGCATGTCGTAAGAGGCGACTGATGTAGAACCTAGGGAAGTTACCCTAGTAAATCAAAAGCGTCACAGAAATCGAAAGTACTGGTCTACTTTTTTTTTGTCCGATCCAGAAGCACTTGAGCTGAAAGCTCGTCGGCTCGGTGTCACGAACACCGTAAATCTGGGGAACCTGTAGCTTTTCTGCCAGTCCGTGGAGTTGAACCCGCACTTACAGAGGACTAGTCACCCGTAGTCCAACGCACTACGAACACGCTGGACACCTGGTCTACTTGTAGGCGCATAACTGGCACAACGTAAAATCGCTCTTAGGCTCAGATCACATTAAAGTCACACAGCGTGGTTAACAAGATGTCTCTATTGAGCGTTTGAAAAAGAAAGAAAGAAAATTATTTGTAAGTTTACTGCTCGGGAGAAGACCAATGGAGAAACGGGAAATGGAAAAGACCAGATTCGCAAACAACCATTTTCCATGGGCGCGGTGTGGAGGGGGGTACTTGTCCCCTTCTTGCCTTAAAGTATAGACGCCCATGTTTCGGATAGTTTGTACACATTTTCAAACTTTCCCTGTCCAGAACACGTGCTTTGATAAAACTTGTCAAACAACGTAAAAATAGAACGTTTGAAGATGCCGCTAACTGACTTAAGGTGACGATATTTTAGCCGGTCTCGTTTTCCTTATATGTGTCAACGGATGAGAAGGCAAGCCTTGAGCAAAGAACCATCCGCAGGTGCAGTCTTGAGAAACATCGTTAAGGAGAGAGACGTTAACTAGGTAAGTTATACATTTCTATCCAATCCAACAATTCCCCAATTATTAATATATTAATAAACGTGTTTTTTAAAAATTAATTTCTTTACTAATTTATCCAGGCAACTTTTATACAATTATATTTCTCATTCTTCTAATGTCGTCATACTGTTACCGAGTTGTTGCCCAGTGTCGTGGTTTTCTGTTTTTGTCTTACGCTGTTCTGGTGGCTTGTGTGATTGTTATTTTTGCTTTTTGACAGGATTCTGCTACTCCATCTAACCATCTTTTTTGTGGTCTTCTTCTCTCCTTCTTTCCTGATGTTCTGTTGTAGAAGACTGTATACTGTGGAGTTTGGGTGCATTCTTATTAAGTGGTCAAACCACTTCATTCTTTGTTTATCTATGTAATTCAAGCAAGGTTATGTGCTAGTTTTATCTCTTATGCTGATGTTGGTGTCTTTTCTGGTATTTTTGGCAGTGGTGGCTCGTCATTAAGGGCCAGTGGGGCCAGGCCCCACAAAAAATCATGTATAATTAATATGTAAATAATAATATATAACCTGATCCAAAATCATGATTTTTCATAAATTTGTTGTCTGTCCCAAACCAACAAAAATGATGACGAGCCGCCACTGATTGTTGGTAACCACAATTATTAAAATATGAATAAACGTGTATTATGTATTTCAATATTAGTTTATCCCATCCAACATTTCCCTAATACTTCTTCTTCACTATTCAACTCCCAACAGAGCACAGGTCTTCAACAAGCTTCTTCTAGCCTTCCTCTTTCCTTCCATACTTTCCAAATCTTTCTATGTTTTAGTTATCCTTTTAAAACCAGTCTCCAGTTCTCTACTTCAGGTATATATAGACCTTCCTCTACTCCCCATTCCCTGCGGGTTCCACAGTTCCTGTCTTGCTATTCTTCCAGTTGTTCTTCTCAATGTGTGTTCTATCCATCGCCAGCGTCTCTTCAGCGAAACATGGGCGTCTATACTTTAAGACAAGAGGGGGACAAGTACCCCCCTCCACACCGCGCCCATGGAAAATGGTTGTTTGCGAATCTGGTCTTTTCCATTTCCCGTTTCTCCATTGGTCTTCTCCCGAGCAGTAAACTTAGTTCGATCTACAGTGGTATCTGCTTAGTTCCTTCTCTGAGTTCCTCATTCGTAATCTTATCATACCATCTCAATTCCTCTATTCTACGTAAACATTCATTCTTGAAGGTCTGTAGTTTTCTAGTGTTTTCGTTTTTTGTCCTCCATGTTTCCGAGCCACATAACAGCACTGACTTCACATTTGATTGAAAGATTCTCAGATTTGTATTTGTTTTGATCTTCTTTGACTTCCATATCTTACTCAATGCAAACAAGTTACCCCTTGCTTTTTGTATTCTTATCTTGACATATTTCTTTGTTCCTTCTCTGTCTATGTTGTTTCCAAGGTATGTGTATGATTTTTATTATTTTTTTTTTTTAAATTGCATATCATTTGCATATGATTCACAGAACTTTGCGAATTAACCCCAGCTTTGTAACGCTGTTTGTGATTTTTCTAGGCATAGTTTGCCATTGCATGCAGTAGTTTGCCATTGCTTTCTGAACGGGTGGTGCCATCGTCCTTTTGTTAAAATCCACACGAAACAATTTGCAACCAAATTGTCCGCAACGTGATTCGAACTCAGAACGTCGAGGTTAATAGACCGAGTCACTAACCCCTAGGCCACAGACGCCACCTGTGTATGATTAAGTTTGTAAATAGTAAACAACAATTGCTTCTCTGATAAATTGATAGACATTTTGGACTTAATTACTTAATCTTTTCATTCCTGGCGGCACATACGGTTTACTTACGTATTGCTCTCTGCTCCCTGTGGAGCAAAGGGTCCCAACAGTTGTTCGCTATATTTTCATGAATGTGTTTTTTTCTAAATTGCTTCCCATGTTAGTGCAGCATTCCTCAATTCCTCAAGAAGACGACAACTTCATGTATGTTTAGGTGATCCCCTTTTCCGTTTGTCCCTGGAGTCTCCACTCAAGCGCCTGTCTAGTGATACTAAAATGTGTCTTCCGTAGGATATGGCCGAACCCATCATCAAGTGTAGTGCCGGCTGGCGTAGGCAATCATGGATCTCCACAATCTTTGTTGTTGGTGTCTGCTATCAACTCAGATGTTGACGCTCTACCGTGTCATGAAGTCAGACAATCCAAAATTTTCTCTGTATTCCTCTGTCTCGTCTACCCTCGATTTTACCGGTTCTCACAATGTGTTCTAAACCTCCCCTCCTCATCACATGCCAGAAAAATGATGACTACCTCTTTCTTATATTGCTGATAAGCTTTCCTCTGTGTCTTGATCTCATTCAGCACCTCAACATTCGTCATTTTAGCAGTCCATCCGATTCTCATCCTTCTTCTGTAAAACCACATTTCTGAGGCCCTCAGAGATGTTTCGATCTGTGTGTTCATTGTCCATGACTGGCATCGGTATGCCAGTCATCATAATCATAGTCTCCTACAATCTTGGTCATCTATATGTATGACGTTTTCCGTCTTTACAGATGGTCAGTTGGTAAGTGTGTGACTGTGACAACTTCTGAGTTTTCGAGTGTCTCTCTTGTCTTTCTGCTCATATATATCTCTCTCTTTTCAAAACATAATGCACATTTGCGTAATTTGGTTTTCCATATAACTTGATCGTCAGTTAATTTTTCCCATTTGCTGGGACCGATAGAAAAGTTATTCATTGAGGCCTTTCATGCATCTTTAAATCTGAGCAGTGGCGTCTCTTCTACTCTGAAAGTTCACAGAACAAGATTTGTTGTGGTATGCGACAATTGTCCATTCTTCTCACATGCCCTAGCCATTATAGTAGTCCACTGCTGAGCATACCCATGATTGAAGGCAAATTTGCACATTGCAGTATTTCAGAGTTGGTTATTGGGTCAGCTAACTATAAATGCTAAAACCAACTCATACATCTAACCAGCAACACTTTAAATGCAACCATACATCTAACCAGCAACTCATACATCTAACCAACAACTCATATATCTAACCAGCAACTCATACATCTAACCAGCAACTCATACATCTAACCAGCAACTCATACATCTAACCAGCAACACTCTAAATGCGGCCCTTCCAGCGAAAGATAGTGTTTAAATGTGCAGTTGCATCATCTAACAACAACAATCCACCCTGGCTTACCACAGGGGTCACCATTATCTCCGGTGTTGTTCAATGCCTATACTGTGAGCATCACAAAAGAGCAGATCACGGGTAGAGGAAGGACAATGTCATATGCAGATGATGTGTTGGTGTATCGTCAGGGCAAGGATAGAGAACAGCTTGTGGAGGAACTTCAGTCAGAACTCGACCGCATAGGTAGATGGTGCGTTGAAGCAGGAGCATTGGTCAACCCCACAAAAGCAGCAGTGACATGGTTCTCTTTAAACAACCACATCGTCAACACTCCAACACCATCTGTGGTTTTGTGTTCAGAGGTGGTGGAGCGATCTCAGTCTATGAAATACCTGGGGCTGCGTTTTGATCGTAGTCTAGCTTTTACGGAACACATAGCTCATGTGATAATGAAGGCGAGGAAAGGTTTGCTGGCGATGAGGGTAATGGCTGCGGCGGATTGTGAACAGCGCCATCTTTGTCTTTATACCAGGGTCTGGTCCTTTCTGTGCTTGAGTATGCGCTGGCGATCCTGACTCTCAGTCATAATCAGATAGAACGACTGGAAAGAATACAGAACGAGGCGATGCGCATTATACTTGGTTGCACTAAAGACACGTCGTGCAGGGCGATGCGCTATCTCCTTGACTATCCTACTATGGAGTATAGAATACTGATGAGCCGTGCACGAGCATACCTTCAAGTCAATGCTGACACACAACATCCTCTGCACTTGGAAATCAAGAGACAAAAAGGAAATAGGTTAAAAGAGGAAAATCTTGGATGGGTCAGGCCGAGGACTGTATTGAACAGGTGTGTACACTTGAAGATATTGATCCCGGTGAAGAATGGATACCAGTGCCAAAAGGAATCGCTACATCCTTTTCTGTATGCATCGAACTTGATAAAGAATGCAGGCAACACAACCCACTTGTCGTGGAGGCAGAGGTTCAGGCATTAATTTCTGAGAACGCATCTGAGCATGATGTAATCATTTATACGGATGGTTCGGTGATTCGACATGTGCGGAGCTCATGGGCTTTCACTGCTCAAGTCGGAGGTGATGTTGTGAAGGAAGACAGTGGTGGTTTTGCCGTGACTACGAGCAGTCTCACTATGGAAATCATGGCGGTTACCAAAGCGATGATTTGGCTAGAATCACATATTTTTATCCATGCATGTTTTCTCAGTGACTCAATGAGTATGCTCAGGAAGATTGAAACAGGATGGGCTAGGAGACATTGGATAGAATCGCTGGGGAGGTCTAAGCTGACAAAGATCAGTTTTATTTTTGTGCCAGGACATGCAGGTGTAAGGGGGAATGAACGTGCGGATAGGCTTGCAGGTATGGCTGCTGTCCAAAGCCGACGAGCAATGGACCAGGCTGATATTATAAATTCCTTAAGGGAGAGAGGGCGTGTACAAGATTCACGTAATAGCGGTGAATCCACAACACTAACCAGACTGCAAGAACTCAAAGTTAAGTGTGATGTAGCTCGACAAGAACGCTATGCTGGCAGACAAAGAAGAATTGTAAACCAACAAAGAACCGGTGTCGTTAGTCGCTACACCTGATGGACATACTGAGGGAGAGATCGGAGCACTTATGGACTAATTTGTTCGACGTGCAGTGATGGTGATCCGACGACTAAACTAAACTAAACTCTAAATGCAACTCATACATCTAACCAGCAACACTCTAAATGCAACTCATACATCTAACCATCAACACTCTAAATGCAACCATACATCTAAACCAGCAACTCATACATCTAAACAGCAACACCACTCTAAATGCAACCATACATCTAAACCAGCAACACTCTAAATGCAATTCATACATCTAACCATCAACACTCTAAATGCAACTCATACATCTAACCAGCAACACTCTAAATGCAACCATACATCTAAACCAGCAACTCATACATCTAAACAGCAACACCACTCTAAATGCAACCATACATCTAAACCAGCAACACTCTAAATGCAATCATACATCTAACCATCAACACTCTAAATGCAACCAAAGAATTTTCAATTGTTCCGATGTTCATGTACTGCCCTAGGACTGCCATCCAATGGAATTTCTTCACCTGGTAGTATTGTGGACAATATTCTGGGAGTGTGGAGCAAGGACAAGACATCCCGACAGCCATAACTATGACTTTTCTTTGAAGCTGTTCAAATGGGCACAAAACCTGGCTGAGATGGAAGGAAAGTATAGCTGCGAAAAACATAACAAAACATTTTACAGTGGTATGGGTAAGACTGATCACTTTTGTGAATAAACTTGAACCTATTCTTTTGTTTTCTTTTTTCATTTATATTTGTCTCCATAATAATTTTTTCACTAGGACTGCCATCCAATGGAATTTCTTCACCTGGTAGTATTGTGGACAATATTCAATATATCAATATAAGAAAGAGGCAGTCATCATTTTTCTAGCATGTGATGAGGAGTGGATGTTTAGGACACATTGGGACAACCGGTAAAATCGAGGGTAGATGAGACAGAGGAAGACAGAGAGAGGACATTTTGGATAGCCTGACTTCATGGCACGGTAGAGCGTCAACATCTGAGTTGAGAGCAAACACCAACGACAGAGATTTGTGGAGATCCATGATCGCCTACGCCAGCCGACACGGCACCTGATGATGATAAATCCTCTTTTGTCTCACATCGTCAGGATAAGAAGAGATTTATAGAACGGGTTTTTGTTTGAGCTTCATTAATAGTGTTTTTTACTGCCTCTGTTATTTCTGTAGTCCACTATTTGTGAGGACAGTAATTTGCTTTGATGCACTGTATCGGAATAACATTGTTCTTTGAGACGCACTGTCTGTTGGTAATCTGCTTATATGACAGAACAATTTAATGTGTTGTTTCTTGATGAAGTCTAGTACTGATGTTGTACCCACTTTTTCCTGATGTCTTCATTTCTCAACTTGTCTCTTCTTGTTACACCCAACATTATGCGTAGATACTTTATCTCTGTCGTGATTAGTTTTCTTCTATCGTTTGATGTTAATGTCAAGGTTTAGCACTCTTCTTTTGTATATAAAAAAAATCTCCTCTATTGTAAATAAACACACAACTCTTAGTTTCTTCTTCATCTTCTTTACTCGCTGTAGAGTAAGTTATAGAGTATACTTTATGACTTAGACTGTAAATGTTGTATCAGTTCTAACATTTGCCAGCGAGAGTTGTTGCATCAGTTCTAACATTTGCCAGCGAGAGTTGTTGTATCAGTTCTAACATTTGCCAGCGAGAGTTGTTGTATCAGTTCTAACATTTGCCAGCGAGAGTTGTTGTATCAGTTCTAACATTTGCCAGCGAGAGTTGTTGTATCAGTTCTAACATTTGCCAGCGAGAGTTGTTGTATCAGTTCTAACATTTGCCAGCGAGAGTTGTTGTATCAGTTCTAACATTTGCCAGCGAGAGTTGTTGTATCAGTTCTAACATTTGCCAGCGAGAGTTGTTGTATCAGTTCTAACATTTGCCAGCGAGAGTTGTTGTATCAGTTCTAACATTTGCCAGCGAGAGTTGTTGTATCAGTTCTAACATTTGCCAGCGAGAGTTGTTGTATCAGTTCTAACATTTGCCAGCGAGAGTTGTTGTATCAGTTCTAACATTTGCCAGCGAGAGTTGTTGTATCAGTTCTAACATTTGCCAGCGAGAGTTGTTGTATCAGTTCTAACATTTGCCAGCGAGAGTTGGAAAATGACTAAATATATTGAATGCATTTGCAAATAGATGTCTACGAAAAATAACGAACATAAAATGGAACAAATTAATGAAGAGTGATGAAATCAGAGACATGTCTGGTCAACAACTAGTAACAACCGTTATAAGAAGGAGAAGATGGCGGTATTTTGGACACACCTTAAGAAGAACTGTCTGGTCAACAACTAGTAACAACTGTTATAAGAAGGAGACGATGGCGGTATTTTGGACACACCTTAAGAAGAACTGTCTGGTCAACCACTAGTAACAACTGTTATAAGAAGGAGACGATGGCGGTATTTTGGACACACCTTAAGAAGAACTGTCTGGTCAACCACTAGTAACAACCGTTATAAGAAGGAGACGATGGAGATATGTTGGACACACCTTAAGAAGAACTGCCTGGACAACCAAAAGTAACAACTGTTATAAGAAGGAGAAGATGGAGATATGTTGGACACACCTTAAGAAGAACTGTCTGGTCAACCACTAGTAACAACCGTTATAAGAAGGAGAAGATGGCGGTATGTTGGACACACCTTAAGAAGAACTGCCTGGACAACCAAAAGTAACAACCGTTATAAGAAGGAGAAGATGGAGATATGTTGGACACACCTTAAGAAGAACTGCCTGGACAACCAAAAGTAACAACTGTTATAAGAAGGAGAAGATGGAGATATGATGGACACTCCTAGAGAAGAAATGAACAAAGAGAATCAAAGAAGTCATTGATGTGGGATGCAAAGGGTTCAAGAAAGAGAGTACGACACTGAAACGAACTTTGCTAGGAGAGGAAAGAAATATCGGTCTCAGTTTCAGGGAAGGGATTGAGCAAGTTGTCGTCCAGGACAGAGCGGTGTGGAGATATTGTTTACATGCCCTATGTAACGTATAACAGTACGAGAGGAATTATTATTTACTATTATTTGTTGATTATTCATCTGACTAGTGACGAAATGTCCACCAAATGTAATGTTTGTCCTGGATGGATCAGACAGCTTGGATCCTAGTGGATTCCGACAAGCTCAGGAATCTTTAGTCAGGGAGATCAGAGCTGTCACTCAAGCATTTGCTAACACTGACATTGGTGTAGTTCTTTTCAGGTAAGGCTCTGAAGTGTTTCATGCTAGACAATGTATTAAAAAAAATGGAACCCTTTCATACCTCGTGTTAGGCCTGTATTTTTCATTGACCGTCGGCACACAATGGGTGTTGTGGTCAGCATCACGCCGGCCGCCTGTACTTTCCCAGAGTATGTCTGGTACCCAGTTGAGGATAGGTCGACCTGAGAGCCGTCGTGGTCGGGAAAATTCCACGCGCATTGCTGGAGCTGAACCCAGACCACCAGCCTTGCGAAGCGAGTTCACTAACAACTACGCTACAGCGGCACTCTAGACAATGTATAGCTAGAGATTAATTAAAACAAGTCAAAAACTTGACATATCTAGGGAGCATTTTGTCAGCAAATGGAATAATAACTAACAAGATGAAAGAAATAACCTTCATTTCTGTCCCTGGACACGCAGGAGTCAGGGGTAATGAACGAACTGACAGATTGGCTGGCATGGACGTGTTATCCGAGAGGGCTGCAATGGACCGAAATGACATTCTTAAAGCACTGAGAGAGTCTTTCCGAACAAAGGAGTTTCAGGGTTGTGAATCTCACTTGCTGACCAGATTGAGAGAGAGATGGGTGTCAATATTGGTGCAGCCCGAAAAGAACAACATACTAAATATGCAAAGAGATTGATTAATCAACATCGAACTGGCGTGTTGGGTCGCTGGACACTGCTGGATTTGCTGCGACGGAGATCGGAGCACCTATGGACATGTCCGGAGTGCTATGATGATAGTCATCATATAACTGATAACAAACGAAATCCAACACAGGTGCAATACGCAAATAAAATCATAGGACAAATGGTACCACCGCTGAGAGTTCCAAGGTAATTTTGAAGATGTTGAAAATATTTTGTAGAATATTATTTTAATCTTTCTAATGAATTTTACACATGCAGATGCTGTCCAGCCTGTTAGTCTCAATTCTTACTTGCCAATTGTGCATTTACGTGCTCCACTTGAACACAGGATCAACGTTTTGTCGTCCGTCTCCGATACTAACAGGAACTCGATCTCACCTACACTGAGATCAGGGATTTCTGGGAAAAAAAACACATTTACTCCACGGGGGAGCGAACCGTGTACATTTGGAACGAGAAGCGGACATCTAACCCCCTCCCCCACACTTGAGGAAAGAATGACTCGGGACATCTATTACTATTACAACTTTGAAAGTAATAATCTTGAGTTGGTATGATGATTTGGCAAGGTTTTCTTTACAGTGAGGGTTAGAAGAGTTACCACTCCAGCCACGAACACAGGAGCTAACTGAAGAGTTGATCAGACAAGTGCAGGGTCTTAGGCAGCCCAGGAGAAGGACATCCATGACAATAGCGCTCAGAAGGGCTAGGTCTGTATGATTTTCTGTTGAGGAAATTGCAGGTTCCTTTTTATCAAGATGACTTTTTATATATATCTATCTATTTATCTATCTATCTCATCATCATCAACAAGGAGCTTGTTCTTTCTGGAACTTCGATCCCATGACAATAACGTTCAGAAGGGCTATGTATGATTTTCTGTTGAGGAAATGTCTGTCTCTTTTCATATCAAGTTATACTTTTTTATGTCTATCTACTTATTTATCTATCTATCTCTCTCATATGGAGATATGTTGGGCACACCTTGAGGAGAAATGATAAAAAAATATCAAAGCAGGCATTGAAGTGGGATGCAAAGGGTTCAAGAAAGAGAGGTCGACCTAAGGAGACCCTGAAGCGAACTTTGCTGAGAGAGGCAGGAAATATCGGTCTCAGTTCCATGGAGGAGATTGAGCGAGTTGCCCAGGATAGAGCGGTATGGAGAAATTACTTGCCGGCCCTATGTAACGTATAACGGTACGAGAGAAATTATTATTATTATTATCTCTCTCATCATCATCATCATCAAGTAGCTTGTTCTTTCTGGAACTTGGCTCCAATAACAGCAGTCCTGAAAAACTCTGTTTTGTGCAAGTTGACCGGCGTCAGCAGAAGTAATTCTCAGATCGTCAATGACATCTTGCACACATCGTCTTCTACAGGGTGTTGAAGATAAAAGCAGCCTGTGAATGGAGCGAGTCTGGCATATATGTGTGAAAATGAGAAGGTTAAGTTATGACTTAGTATAGGTCAAGGTTGTTGTGACGGTATGTAATTGTAGTGCGGGA